>JAPMOB010227449.1:0-53593 GCA_029875015.1 Lepomis gibbosus
CGCAGGAAGTACATCCTCTGCTGGGCCTTCTTGATGATGGTGTCAGTGTTGGGCTCCCACTTTAGGTCCTGGGATATAGTTGATTCCACAGCAGGCATAGGACTGTTGAGTGTGGTGGGGGGGGGGGGCAGTGTGGGGGGGCTCCACCTGTTTTGAGTGTGTTAAGCTCCAGGTTGTTCTGACCGCACCAGAGAGCCAGCTGATCAACCTCCCGTCCGTAGGCCGACTCATCAACGTCCCGGATGAGGCCGATGGCTGCTGTGTTGTCAGCGAACTTTAGGAGTTTGACAGATGGATCTTCTGAGGTGCAGTCGTTGGTGTAGGGGGAGAAGAGCAGGGGGGAGAGCACGCACCCCTGGGCGCCAGTGCTAATAGTTGGGATGCTGAATGTGATGTTCCCCAGTTTCGCATGCTGACTCCTGTCAGTCAGGAAGTTTGTGATCCACTGACAGGCGGAGGCTGGTACAGTGAGCTGGGTGAGTTTGGTGCTGAGGATGTCCAGGATGATGGTGTTGAACGCATATGTCCCTTGAGAGTCAAGGTGTTGCAGGATGTAATGCAGTCCCAAGTTGACTGCATCATCCACTGACCTCTTAGCCCTGAAGGCAAACTGGTGGGGGTCCAGCAAAGAGGCCTGTAATGTTCTTCAGGTGGTCCAACACAAGTCTTTCAAGGGCGACAGGTAGTCATTTCATCCAGAGATGGAGGGTTTATTGGGGACCAGGATGGAGTTTTTGAAGCAGGAGGGAACATCACACAGCTCCACTGATTATTAAACTGTTAATAGTAGGTAAAAATGTGGTTCAAAACATCTCAGTAAAAAGTGTGAATTATTGACTAAACTTTTCTTAAACTTACCACACAAGCACTTTGACACAGACCTTTTCTGATTCTGTAAAATCATAACTATTTCATCATGATACAACTGAATATAAAGTACTTTCTTGTATTTTACTTCTCTGCCTAGCCTACCAAGAGCTTCTTGCCAAACTAATCCAACCAATCTATTTCCAAGCTTTGTGATGTGTGTTGTGTCATTTTGCTAATGTTCTAATGTTCTGTACAACAAAAACTCACTTAAATTCTCAACTCATTTAAAAATAATCAACAAATTAACTATTAATGGAAAAAAACATTAGTTGCAGCACAAATTCTGATAGACAGTCGACAGAGTCTTGACCATATGTGCTTCTTTTCTCTCCAGTAGGAACTATTATTATATAACCATTTTGAGAGACCCAATATCACGCTACCTGAGCGAGTGGCGTCATGTCCAACGTGGTGCTACATGGAAGGCCTCCTTACACGTGTGTGATGGACGTTCACCGACCCTGTCTGAGCTGCCAAGCTGCTACTTGGGAGATGACTGGTCGGGTTGCTCTCTGCAGGAGTTCATGGACTGCCCCTACAACCTGGCCAACAATCGACAGACCCGCATGCTGGCTGATCTCAGCCTGGTGGGTTGCTACAACGTCTCTGCCATGAGTGAGGAAGAGCGCTGGGCAGTACTCCTTGAGAGCGCCAAACGTAACCTACTGGGCATGGCCTTCTTTGGGCTTACCGAGTACCAGCGTAAGACCCAGTATCTCTTTGAGCGTACCTTCAACTTGGAGTTCATCGCACCTTTCACACAGCTCAATGGCACACGTGCCTCCACTGTTGAAGTACCCTCTGAGACACAACACAGAATCCTCGAGCTGAACCGATGGGACGTGGAGCTGTACGAGTACGCCCGTGACCTTTTCCTGCAGCGTTTCCAGGTGGCGAGGCAGCAGGAGCGCAGGCAGGCCAGGGAGAGGCGGCAGCAGGAGAGGAGGCGACTCCGTGGAAGGCTCATAACAAAGCAAGGGAGGCAGCTGAAGCCCACAGCAACACCCCGTCAGCCTGACAGACACTCTGTGGTAACTGAGGAGCAGCAGAGGGTGAAGGCTGATGGAGACAGTATGGAGTCACAAGTGCTACTCCCAGAATGGTGGGATCTGGATGAGAACGGCACTATGGAGGATTACATGGACAATGTTGAACAGTGGTAGTGACGGGAACAAGCAGTAGGTTGTCTTAATGCAAAGTGTGCCAAGTTCTGCCTTGTCTGTTAATTAATCCAAGTTAGTTTCAGTGTATGTCTTCTACTAAATTGTATTATTTTCTCACTGTTTTCAACTGTTTTAAATTACACAATTATTTATTGATACTGATTGTATTTCTTTGCCACAACTGACTTTCATAAAATATATATTTCCTTGGCAGAAAGGCTGGTTTAGGTGCGTGCGATGCTATACCTTCAATCACACAACCTTTGGATGCTGTTCTCCTGACTTTTAAACACATCCTTCTCTCTTGTGATGTAGCTTGGAATGAGGGGTGTTTATTTTTTCTTTGTTAAAAAGAACAACGTAATACCTGTTTCTATAAATAATATGCTACTGTTTGTGATTCACAATCTACATGTTTGCCAAATTTTTCTTTGTTGTCTGAAATGTGTACATTTGAAAAATGTACCTGTGATTTTAAGTGTCTTTTTTCATAGATACCTCAATGTATAGCATTAACTTGTAATGTTGTAAAATTACTGAATGTCTATCCTAAGTCTCAATTTTTATATAAAAATATTTTACATTCACTGAGCTATTGTATTGGGAGATATTTTTATGTGTCTGGTCTCCTTTTGTCTCGTCATGCACAGAAGACTGCACTTGCAAACCTCTGAAACACCAGCAGAGTGCGCTAAAGTAATTTTAATGAAATCAAAACTTCCTAAGTGGAGATTCTGAGGTGATAGTTGGCATCACGGCTTATTCTTAAATTTGGTTGGATAGGATTTGAGCCATGTTTCAGTGTGATCCTCGGGGGCTTTTTTAAATAGAGCGATTAGCTGTGACAGCTGCTCCTAAATTCTGAAGGAATATTTAGCAATACACTGATAATGAAAAAGACTTTATGAAGAATGCTAAAAGGAAGGATTGCTTTTTTATCAGTACAGGGTTGAGGGGTGAGAACGGAGTATACACAGCCAAATGTCTATATACTGAAATATATAAAGTCAGTTTTAGTTTGTTTTTTTAAAAATTTAGATTAGACTAAGAAAAATCTGACTCCTTTAATGTTTGCCTCTGTCAAATGAAAAACTAGAACCCGTATCATATTTAGCAGGCCTTTAGATGTTCTGTTCTCACCGCATAGAAAAGATACAATATTAATCGGCTATATTATTTGAATAATATATTTTTAGCCAAACAAGGCGTGTGCGCATGATATGCGTCTTAAGTACATTTTATTGTGAAAAGCCACAAGACGACCGGAAAACCGGTGTTGGCAGGTAAAAAAGCACCTTGCTAGCATCAGGTGGGATAGCTGAAGAGCTTCCTCCTACCGACATGCTTTGTCTGTCGCCTAAATATAACTAGTAAAATCATGTAATATACCGATTTTATACATTTTAAACCGTTAAAAGAGTCAAATACGTGAATATAGCACCTTAAGTTTTTCACAAATTGGGTTTGAAAATGTCGTAACGTTGGGCAAATGTTACGTTTAATAAAGTTAAACCGAGTAAGCCTTTAAATTAAATCCTTAAAACAACAGCACGCATACTGGGTTATGGAAGGCTTTTTTGGGCTAACTTTAATCTGACCAGGTTGACAAATATCTTCCTGTCAGCCTTCAACGGTTCTAATAGGTAGCCTAACCAGGTGAGTCTTTATCTGCCTTGTATGTGGCTAATTCTATACACACACCTAGCGTATTGGCTATACCTACCTGTGACGTGTTAATGGCAGCCTACCTTGATACCTGCTGTGTTTGAGTCGTGACTTTGATTCCCCTAATGATGTTATCTAATAAACGAAAGCAAACACGCACACGCACACACACTCTCACTCTCTCTCTTTCTCAACTCCTCCCTCGCCGTTTTTTGCCCACCCTTTTTCCAAATCTGTTATTCTCCAGTGTGTTCAGTTAGTGTTGCAGCCGAGCAAATTTAGTTGCAGCAAACATTTAAGCTGCCAAACCCCGCTTCTTTCTTTTACCTAACACGTTTTTTGTTTTACTTGCTGCGGTTTTAATATTTCTAGCTAGCGGCAACGCGCTTTCCCCCTTATTTCACTTCTAGGCAATACTGCTTGTATATCAAACCAAGGGCGCGTCTTTTTTTTGGAAAAATAACCATCAAAGAAACATTTAACCGACGTTTATTTAGGGGAAGACAATTCAGTCTGCATCGGATTGGACCATAAACAGGTAAGAGGATGAGCACGTCTGGCGCAGTTGAGTTTGCAGCAATATTATTGCTACCTTGTTTTATATTTAATCCATGTTGCAGTCATTTAAAATGCCTCTTCCAGTTTGCCTGTTGCATGGAAGTTCAAAGCTGCATTTATTATTGTACATGCGGGCATAATTGCGGTATTACACATAGGCACCACAGTAATAACACTTACATTTAACATGCTTTCGGCAGGTCTGCTAGGAGCTGCTCTGTGTGGAGACAAATAATGGTGTAACCCGCGGTCATGTGTTAGCCTGGGAGCTGCACACAAGGGTTTGGCTGAATGCAATATGCAGGATCATTATTGGATGTCTTTGGAGTGCCAGTGTTTCAAGTGCAAGTTGTTTTTAGTTGAGTGAAGAGCACAAAAAATAATCAATACTGAAATTACTTACAGATTCTCTCTGTTTAGGGTAATATTGTGTTAAATTCCATTAAAGCTGGTGGAAGTGAAGAGCACCTGCATGTTTCTTCCTGCTCAACTGGCCTATGTCTGCAGGCTTTTGTAGCCAACCTCCAAGCATGCAGTGCAGGGAGGTTGAGTCTTGTCCTTGTTTACCCTTAGGGGTCAAACACTGAAGCCTGCATGGTATACTGTATGCACTTCCTGTGAATGTATTGCCATAATCTTTGCTCATTTGACAATATAACCAGTCAAGACAAGTTCCTACTCCTTCCAGGCTGTGGACTCCAGTCTAGCTAGTTTTTCTTTACCTAATATAAACACTGATAAACTGACTAACACACACGGGCGCTCAGCCACATTTACCACATAACCTGTTTTCATTACCCTTTCACACATTAACACTGCCCAAGATGCTCCATGTTTTATGGCCCAAATAAAACCATTCACCTAGAATACAGCAGCAGTAACACATCAAAAAATGTTATGCTGACAACACGTTGTTGGTTCAACTAGAATATACAGTTTTTCCACATGGTGAACTTATATTATCTCACAACAGGGATGTGAAACTCCTAGCTCAAAACAAGTATTACGGAGAAGTAAAATCAAAGCTCCGGGGACTAGTAAACAAAATTATTGTTCCAAGTATTTCACACTTTATGAAGGCTATTTTGTCTTGAATGATGTGATAGGCTTGTTGTATGTTTGCTTGAATGTGAACGGTGGTGCTTTAATGAGCTGAAAGGATTACTGATACTTAACCTAATTACTTTGCTCCCTCCCTCCAAGCTGCTGGCTTTCACTCTCATTGTGTTTTATGGATCTTCCACCTTGTGGTTTCTAATCAGTCACCTGGTCATTGACGTTATCCTGTTTTTGCACTCGCCCTCGTAACTGCTCTCTCAGAACTGTTTACTGGACTGTAACACACACATACACACATCGTGCAGTTGTGTTTTCATTGCTACAGCATTTGTTACCTCTAAAAAAGGAGTTCACTGAGCTTTTTGGAATGGGGAAACTCCAGAAAAAACACTTTACTCTCCCATTTTACATATTTACCCACTTTCAATTGCAAATGTTCAGCAGTGAGTAGCACACTTAGATTTTATTCAGACGGTGTAGCCTTTTCTAGTTTTATAACTCTTTTGTCGTGAACCTGTTCTGTTTGCCTATGATGCATTACATTCCCATCTTATATATTTACACCATGCTCTTAATCTAGAACAATTAACACTTCCAATTCCTTACAGTGATCCAGAGTTCCCCAGAATCTTCACCTCTTTTCAAGAGCTGAGACTTCATTAAGCCTTTCGGTTTTAATTGCTGTTCCACCTTCTTTCAGTGATTGTATTTCAACTGCCACTGCACCTATTTTCAGTCTCTACTATTTCAAATATTTTAACTGCAAATTTTCAGCAATCAGCGCACATACATTTTCCTCAAAAATTTTTGAATTTTCTAGTTTTCTATTTAGTTCTCTCTGTCAACCTGCATTACAAGCCAATAACACAGTCCGATTTAAAACATTTAACTGAATCTTAATTAATGCAGAGTGATTCATAATAAAGTATAATCAATAGCTAATAAAGCAAGTTTAAATTAATAAATGATTTTTCAACACCTTTTAATTTTTTAAGTTAAGGATATTTAATTCTTTTCAGCACATCAATTGATCTGAAAATTGTAACTTCATCGTTCAGTTTCTACTTCTTTATGTACAGTAAGTGTATTTTGACTTTTGGTATTTCAGTGCATCTTTACAGCAGTGAGCACACTTGAATTTTATTCAGAAAATGTAGTTTCTTTTGTTGCCTCTGTCAACCTGCTGGATTAGCCCATAACACTTCACATTCCCATTTATTGCACCACAATTTTTTTTCAGGTGAATCCTCAGCTACAATTTCTAATCCACCAAAATTGCCACTGGCAAGAAATTAAAAAATTAAAGTGACACACTTTAAACATTCCCCTGCCTATACCATGATTATGGAAAACAAAAGTACAAAGAGAAAAATATAAATGCAGAAATAATAACAAGGGGTTTATTTTTTTTTAAGTATTATGTGTTGCCCTGCCTTTCACAGAATACATGCCTGCCACTTTACATTTTTGGTGGTATAAGGCTATCTATTAGTGTGAGCAGATAAAGTCTGTCGAGGTGGCACCCAGCCTACACACCAGCCATAATGCAGACGTCAGAGCTCCAGTGAAGGTTACACTGCCGGTAGCCCTTTGGTGCACTGTGTTTGATGAGGGACGCAGTGCGCTGGAGTCAACAGCAGCCACCTCCATATTCTTCCACCCTATCCTGTTCCACCTACATGTTGACCCCCACCCACTGACTGCTGGAGCCCCTCTTCTCACTGCAGACACCTGGAGGACAAGCAGCAACATAATGACTGTTATAACTAGGGCGCTCCATATTTATTCACCATGCCGCATCTCTGCAAATGACTGTTTATGCTGCATTAGAAAGGTCAGACGAGTTCAGAAGGCCAAGATTATGTCTGTACAAAATGTACAGCTTACTTCAGTTTTCTTATAACTATATGGGAAGAGAGTTTTGGTGAACATTTTGAGTACATATATGTATTATAGCTCAAACTATTAGTCATTTTAAGATTTAACTATTTAGATAATTCATTGTGCAGATTTCAGCTTCTCAAATTTCTCAGCTTCTCATTCTCTTTGTCATATATGATATTAAATTTAATATTTCTTGGTTGGACAAAACAAGCAATTTGAAGATGTCACCGTGGGCTGAAAAATTATTAAGTGTATCTCAAACCATTAATCAAGAAAATAAACAAGATTATTCAATAATGAAAACAAATCATTAGTGTTACCCATATCATGTATTATAAGGTTAAATTACACTTTTTGTTTATTTACAATCCAAGCAGCATAGCTAAATCTTATTTCTATCGTGTCTTATATATGTTTTATTTTTACTTACGAGTTTTAACCCATTTTTCAGTGTCGTGAGGGACAACACAGATGTGTGGGCTTAAACTGCACAGTAATGCAGCCACAAGCATGTAGCATCAAGCCCTTATCTTTTGAATAGATCACTTTATCAATGATGTGCTCTAACAGAATTTAAACTTCTCCTTCTCTCTTTTTTTCTCACTTGAGTCCTTTTGCTACAACTGCCTTTTCATTATTTGCTCTTTGGCTGTTTGTTATGCTCGTGTATCTCGTGGCCTCCTCTTGTTTATTCTCTCGGTAGAGTTGTGCAATATTGCAGCTTGGCAACAGATGTTTCATTACAAACTGGCGGATCTTTATTTCTGAAGAGGAATATCTTTTTAAAAAGATTGCTCAGGATGTAAAAAATCAAGACATTATTTTCTTAATACAGACAATTCATACGCCTGTTGTTTTTGTATGTTTTAGCTAAAAATATTTGTTGGGTTTCGTACAAGTTTGTGACATATTTGAAGACAGTGAATTGTGTGTTTTTACCCTGAACACTAAATTTACAAACTTTACAAACTCTAAATTTTGTAAAGATGGCAGTGTACTGTTGAATTTACCCTGTTGATTGTATTGGTCTGTTGCTGTTGGTAAATTAGTCATTGAGTAATGTGTAGATTAGTCCCATGGCGTGCTTACACAGTGCAGTCAATCAAATCTCTAGTGCTAGTTGTGTGGCTTTATGGATGGCAGTGTCAATCCGTTGGCCCGTCAGTCCATTTTGGTCTAGAGTGAAACAGCTCAACAACTATTGGATGGATTTCCATGAGATATTTTACAGGCATTCATGTTCCCCAGAGGATGAACCCTGTGACTCTCATGCTCCCCTGACTTTTAGAGTCATCGCCAGGTCAAAATTATAATTTGTCCAATACTTGGTTTATAATAAAATATCTGCAGAAGAAATAACATTCCCATCAACCGCAGTAGTACTTTGTGTTTAGTGCCAATAGCAAACATTACATGCTAAACTAAGATGCTGACATGGTAAACGTTATGCCTGCTAATAATCAGCATGTTAGCATGTGACAGTAGAGCCTCACAGAGATGTTAGCATGACTGCAGACTGTTACTTTTGTGCATTCTGAGTACAGATATTGTACTGTAAGTCATCAGTCCTTTTCCATGTTCCCACATTTCTGCATTCAGGAATAAACTTATGAGTAACTAATTTTCCAATTTGTCTGACTGTCAGGTCTACTAGCTTACTAACAGCTCTCTTGGGTTTTTGTGTCTGTTCTTGGACATGTTTTAACGAACACAACCCCCACAAGTGAGCATGTGACATGTTACTGACTTACACATTATGCCGTGGCATGGTTTCCCTAAAGGCCCTGATTTCTTCTGTAAAGGCTCTGATAGAGGCCAAGGGCAATGTTAAGAAGGAAAGCTGGGTTAAACAGTTGGTGAAATTCTCGGGATGGTAAAACTCCTGGAAAGCAGAGTCACCGCAGCATATAATCGTGAAAGGTCATTACTGTGTATATTCAAAGGTCCAGGGTGCAGTATAAACTAGAATGGCCTTGGAGGAGAGCCAGTATTGCTGCGTATCTTTCCAGGAATAGTTGTAATGGCAACTGTGCGCCATTTGGTGCCTGGTGTGGTGAGAGCGAGGAGAGGAAGTGAGGAGTGCTGCTGAGGAGCATTTTGATCATGCGGGTTGCATATTGCTGAGCTGCGTCGTCAGGGTGTGCGTAAGCAAGGGCGCTTGCAACTGATGTGGACCTTAATGCAGGACAGGCAAAGCTGCACGAGGAGTGCTTGTCTTGTCCCCCTGAGAAAAGTTTCTATTGATCTGTAGGTAGGCTGGGAGGAGGAAGAGGAGGAGGAGGAGGAGGAGGAGGAGGCGGCACATGGTTAAGCAAGCAAAGCAATTGCTGTACCTGCTCATCTTTCATTCCTGCCTCTTTTTTGGCTGAGATGTGTCTTTGTTCTTGTGTTTGAAGGTGGGTGTATCAGTTCAGTTCCCACCTCCCCCTTGTCCCTCCTTCTCACACTCCACTGCGGTGTTCTCCTTCTGGGCTGTCTATCTGCATGCTCCCTTACACACACACACATACACTCGTTCCCTCACACTCTCCCCCCCGTCGGTTCCTCCGTCTGTGTCTGCCGACATCAGACGCAGGGACTGATAATATCTGCTCCAACCCCCTCTGCTCCTCCTATTTTTTGTACTCCTCCTTTCCTGCAAGTCTGCTATTGTTTATTCACTTTGTGCATAATGCACTACAATGTCCTAATGTTTTATACAGGATAGTATCCCTTTCTGGAGTTTGGACTTTGTCTTCTTCTGGGAAGCTAAATTGTATTTTCTCCTTGGTGCGTATCTTTATTGAGCCACCTCACTGATTGTTATCTGTATTCAGTTGGTGTCCGGACACGTCACTCTGCTCACTGAGAATGAGCTGCACACCACGCTGCATGCACCGTCCTTGCATCACACTGCAGTATTTTCTACTGTTTGAATAAGACTTAACTTACTCCTCCACGTCTGGTACAAGGCACAATCGTTTGGAGTCGGCTCAGAGTTGTTGTACAGTTTGAAAATTAGCATGTGGCTCAGCCATGACTGTGCTGTACCAGTGAAAAAAAGCCTGGGAGGAACAAGGACGGGCTCTGTGCAGGGAGGAGCTGCTGTGGAAAGTGCCCTGTCATTGGTTGGTGATGTGCTCTGTGCCTGCAAAAGTCTGTCTGATTGGCTGGAGCCTTGCATTGAGTACAGCAGCTGCAGTTGTGTAGAGCTGCCCCCTCTCTTTTTTGCCCTGTCCCTCCTTTTCCTACTTCTTCCCTTCACATTAATAACTGTCTAGGAATCATCGTTGTCGACCACACGTGCCAGCCTGTGCGATTCCAAGGACACCGCTTTTCACAGTATATTGCAGCTTCATGTCAAGTTAGTCAATTACTTTCTGCTCCTTGGGGAGTTGAAGTGACGTCTCTGTCCTGCCTGCCATATCCCATCCACCCTCACCCACCTCTCTCTCTCTCTGTCTGTCTGTCTGTCTCTCTCTCTCTCTCTCTCTCTCTCTCTCTCTCATATCACTTAATCAAGACATAGCTTGCCCTTTCCTGTTCATTGCTGCCTCCTTTGGCTCTTTCCCTGCCACCCTCCTGCCTCGTGGTCCACTTCACCCTCTGCTTAAATAAGCTCTACAAGATATTGTGGCTTTATATTTGGTTTTGTTAATGCTTTGATTTAATGTTTGCCTTTCTCTTTTTAAGGTCTGCAGCAAGACAACAAGCAAGGGCATGCAAAAGAGAGGTCAGTGATGAGGATGACAACAGAAGAGATAACAGCGAAGGAGGTATGAGAAAGAGACTAAAATAAGAGGAGGTAGTGGAACTCCAAAGTGCCTACTGCGAGGGGTTGTCTGCTGCTGTTGAGCTGCTGTCTGACTGGTGGATGAGAGCAGGACGGAGCTCAGTGTGTGTTTGGCCTTGAATGGAGGCTATATTTTATCCTGCCAGCCACCGAGTCATCCATCCCACGTTGCTGAGCTGCAGTCCCCACATACTCTGAGCTGGGCCGCCACCTTGTCTCATCAGTGCAAGGACACCATCCCTATAAGGTTTTCCTTTTTTGTTGTTTTACTGAAATCTTCTTTTTCAAGCTCTTCAAACAACTACCACCACAGTGACTGCCCCAACCTTGGCCATGTTGACGTGAATGTAACTTATGGTGGGTACCATTTTATCCAGGTGAAGGCACAGACGCTCGGTGACATATCCAAACATGCCAGAGTGATGTCCTCAGAGTAGTTTCTGTTTGTTTTCTTTTTTATTCTTCGAGACAGAGCTGGCCTCTGCTCCCAGTCAACCCCCTCTATCTCACCCCAGCGAAACTTCAGCTGCCACTTTTCCCAGGAAGAACTAATAAACAACCCCCTTAAAATACACCAACCAAAAGGACTCGCTGCCTATTTGAGCTGAGGACGGACAGAAAATATTTTTGCTTCTGTTTCCTCTGTGTTTTGCTGGGGATTTTTTTCTTGCCTCACTATTAGTCACCCTTGCTCTCAGACAGTTTTCCACCCATCTGCCCGCACACTGCTCAGTGCTCGTGAGCGACTCCGATGGCTGTCAGCATGTCCATGGGACGGGACACCAAATGGCTGACCCTGGAAGTGTGTCGTGAGTTTCAGAGAGGCACCTGCTCGCGGTCTGATGCCGAGTGCAAGTTTGCCCACCCCTCCCGGAGCTGCCATGTGGAGAATGGCAGAGTCATTGCCTGCTTTGACTCACTCAAGGTAACAATGCAAATATTAGACACATCAATCTTTGCCAGATTACATTTCATTTGTTTAGACACATGCATTATCATCTATGTCAAGTTAGATGATGCCTTTTGGCTCTGCATTGTATTGAACACAGATACACACAAGCCAGAGTTTCCTGTTGTAGCAGAGGTGATCTTTGTTTCAGGTGAGGTGGCCCACCTAATGCGGCCACAACCCCTGTTAGAAAGCAAAACATTAACCTTCAAGGGGAAACCGCAGTGTTATGTCTCATGTTGTGCCATAAATTTAGTGATTTTAATTGATTTAGTTTGTTGTCTACTAACTGAATTGTTCAACGGAGAAAATGCGTCATGATGAATTTCCTGGAAATCTTGCAAACAATGTCAGTCAGTCAGTTGATCCACCTTTTTAACCCTACTTAGATTTATCAAAGCTTTTTTATTAGAATTTTTAGAATTTAATCTAAATAGCCTTGTGATTCGGGCACGTTTATCAACATATTATGCCCTTGTAATTGTGTTGGAGGTTTTTAGTATTGTGAATTCTGGTGAACAAATCTGTTGTCTATAATAAAAAGTCATTTTTTTCTCACAGAATGTTTTTTTTAAACTGAAAATTGCCTAAACATTGCGCTTGTCTTTTACCATCTGAAAATTAAGATTTTGGCCTGTCATCAATTTAAACTAAGGGTGGGTGATATGGATCATATAGGTAACTTTATTTTGTGAATTTCAATTTATAGTATATATCATGATATAATACTGTACAACTTAAAGATAATGCATCTAGATGTGAATGACACATACAGTGACACCTGTACATACTTTAAAAGGTATTTTTGGCTTTATTAGATAGTATATTGTCGGGAGACAGACAGAAAGGAGGGGGGGGGGGGCAGACCACTGGGCCGCCATAATGCCCAAGCATCGATTAAGAAATTCTGTAAATCCTATATGAAGGTACTCACAGATTTGCAACATTGACTGCAATGATTTAATACAACCACATATATTACATGTATATATGGGGATAGTTACCACTGTGTAAGTGGCATTAAAAAGTCTCTGACAGTAACAAATATACTATATATATATATATATATATATATATATATATATAAACTAAAATCAAACACCTGCATCATAGATGTCTGTTTATCGTGTCTGGTTAATAGAAATTAATCCACACCTACCAGCGAATCACAATTTTTAGTGCCGTCATCATTTTACCCTACCCTAATTTAAACCAGGCAAATTGACATGTAATTCTCTATACCTAAACACATGTAGATATGCAGAACAATGTCAGAGCAATATCTTCAAGATATTTATTGTTTCCATTTGGGCCTGGAGTAATTTCCAGTAAAGCCACTTTGCCGACAGCCTGTCCATCCATGTGGGCTTGTCGGTCGTGCTACAACATCATTGCAGCTGCTCTCCTGACTCTTGTCTCCCTTCTCCACCACAGAACCACAACACTAGCTCTACTCATACACAGTCTGAGAAGTGACGAAGCTTTACTGTATTTTAGAAGAGCACTGACTTTTCAATGGCCACTTGCGTTAAAATTGAGAATAGACTGTTGCTGTGTTGGCGTGTGGATACATGTGTGTTTGTGAAAGGTTTTGCTCGACTAGCTTTCATGCAGGGAAAAACTGAGACCTAGACAAGGGGCTTTCTGTCTGAGTGCAGCTGCTGTCTCCTCGTTTATTGAGTTAGAATTTATTATTCAGCCATTTTTCTGTGTTGTCCTCCAGAGCAGGGAGGGAGAGGGAGAGAAACGAGAGAAACAGAGAGGGGGGCCTAGCAACAGCACAGGAGTGCGTACCCATTGGATAGTTGATCTTCCTGAGTGGCACGGCTGTTTTTAGCACAGAGCAACAGCCTGCCTCTGTACTGGTTGCATTGATGGGAGAAAGAGGCGAGCTTCTTTGTACCAAAGACAGTGAACAAGCATTAAAGGCCACATTTGGTTGTTTGAAGCCCCGGCGGTCATGTTGTTGGTTTGAGAAAGAACTGAAGTTGGTGACAGTTGAAGGTCAAAGCAGCTATCAGGAGCTGCACCAGGGCTTTAGTGCCTGAACAGTATGTAAACAACCACCTCTGTACAACTTGTTGTTCAGGATTATACTCAGCTGACAGTCGTTGTTTTTGGTCAACTTACTAGAAAAAACAAAGAAGCACCTCGCTCTGTCCCCAACAGAGCCGCTCCACAGCATCACTCTTTCCTCCTGCTCTCCGCCCACCCCTCCCTTCTTTGTTAATTTTATGGATTTATCTGCTAATGGCCTCCCTCCTCACCGTCCCTCCCATATCAGGCATCTTTAGCCTGGTCCAAGCCGACCGCTGTCATTCCCTGTTGCTCCTCCATTAGCTGTGTCTGGTCGGTCTGTACCTGCTGCAGGGGAGGGAGGGGGGAGCTCACCGCCTGGTTCTTTTTACCTTGTTAACTGGAGTGCTGCTGTCATCTCCAATGATTATATACAGTAGATTCACCAGTAGATCACAGCAGTGTCACCTCTGGATGACATCATAGTAGGGCCGCAACTAACAGTTATTTTCATTATCAATGAATCTGCTGAATACTTCAATTAATCAATGCATTCATTTGTCTATAACATGACAGAAAATGTTCAGCACAAGTTCTCAGAGCCAAAGAGGACTTGTTCTTATAAAATATCTCTTTTGTCCAAACATAAATTTTGAAGCCAAAGATATTCACTTTCATCATATAAGACACGGCTGGAACCAACACATTTTAGCATTTTCCCATGAACAAGACTAAGAGTCCACAGCCATGTTAGCTGCTCTGTGAGGCTGTCCTTCAGTGCAGCGTGTTAGCATGCTAACATTTGCTAATTAGAATTAAACACAAAGTACTGAGGCTGATTAGAGTAGCATTAGAATTTTCAGGTATTTGATCATAAAACAAAGTATCGAACAAAGTGATTTTGATCTGAGTACAGTGCAAGACAAAGGTGAAGGGATCATCTCCTGGGGACCATGAGCATCTGTACAATATTTCATCTTAATCTATCCAACAATTGCTAAGATTTTTCATTTTGAACCGACAGACTATCCCTAGAGTCAAGGTGCTAGCATGGCAAAAAATTATTCAAACAATAAATCAATTATCAAAATTGTTTCCAATAAATGTTCTGTAAATCAACTAATTGCTTAATCCACTTATTGTTTCAGCTGTACATCTTTGTCACATATGAGAAAGAGCTTGAACTTGAGCATGGGAAAAAAACATCAAGTTTGTCTCATATTATTGTGAGATATTTTGCAACTCTACAAACGTGTGTAACAGTTGATCCTATTTATTGATCAATAGCACACTACTGTACTTGCAGGGACTTTCTCTGTGTTGCGTAGTGTGTTACCATGGATACCAAAAGGAGATTCCTGACCTGATACTCTCCTCAACACAACTTTTCACTGGCCTCCGTCTCTACAACAGATTTATTAGCTTCTATAAAGGTTTTGTATCAGTGTTCATGCCGCTAGAGCACAAAATTCAGACAGTAGTTTGGGCCAAGTGTTGTTTTTTTGAAGCACACAATGCATACAAGTACATCATTCGGCTCATTAATAGGTACTTTTCTTTCCCTCTGAGTTTGAGCTTGCTGGTGGGCTCATGGGACTCACTCCTCATAACAGACACATCCCTAAACACACAGCTCGCTGATGCAAAGCTTGCTCGCCTCTCTAGTGTAGGCGACGGTGTTTGTGTAAGCCTGTGTACCATCCTGACCATCTTTCAGGCTGCTACATGTCTGTCTGTATGCTTTTTGTCTGGTGTGTGTATCCCTTGTGGGTGCTGGTATAGGAGACACTGTGTTTTCTCCCTGTCCTATGTAGTCTTCCTGCTGCCAAACCCTTTTATGTGTCCCAATCTCAGCATGACATCATCCATCAACGTTAAGAGTTTCTGCACCATGACGTCAGTTTGTCTTCACAGAATTTTTATTTTCCATTGCTTCAGTGCTCATGATCACCTAATGAGAGCTGGTTTATGTGGGTGGGTTTTGATGACAGAGCATGTGGCTGACATTAGTGTGGGTAGTTTAGCGGGTTAACAGCTCATCTGCAGGAGCAGACAGCTGCTGTCGCCCCAGGTGTTTAATGGAGACTGCAGTTTTACCTCTGAGTGTGTGTTGACCTGCAGTGTTCCTGCAGCACCATCTTCACCTTCCCTGCAGACTCTGGCAGGGAGGAAGGACACAGCTTTAATGATGTTCTAGGGGCAAAATTAATTGCTTTTAGATAAATGGCTCAAAATCTGATGGTTTGTCAAGAAGCCAAAAATCCAAAAATGACAGGTAAAAATGAGCATAAAGAATTACTCGTGATCAAATGGTTTATGGCAGAGACTGCAGTACCAAGATAAGTCTCAGCTGACTAAAATCTAGAATTATAGCAACCTAGGTCAGTATTAAATTATTTAACTGCTTGTTTTGGATACAGAGTTTCATTTTAGATGTAACATACTGCATTGGTCACAGGATTAATTACAGATTTTTTTAGACTCGTCACAGGAGCTACAACTGCAGTTCTACACTGATCATCTTCCATCCAGTTGTCATCTGTGTAACCTCTGGAAATATTTTTATATAAACATTTCTTTTTGCTTTTTGTTTCATTCACATTTATTACAAAGGGCATCTACATTGCTGAAATATTGTATATGTGTATATATATATATATATATATATACAGCTTTATATATACAGGCTGTCTGCCGTCATTGTTCAAGTCTGCATGTGTTGAATGAAGCTTTGCATACAGGACAAATAAAAAAGCGTTGACTATTAACATAAGCCCAACGTCAGAATACTGGCTGCTTACCTTGTTGAGGTTCTGTAAATAACTTCAGAGTACGGTCTAGACCTGCTCTTTATGAAAACCGCTGTGAGATAACTGTTGTTGTGATTTGGCGCTATATAAATAAATTGAATTGAATTGAATTGAATTAGAGAAACATGAGCTGCATTAATCAATTAATAGTCATGAATAGTTTTCTGTGGTTATTAGATTACCTGTTTAACAAAGTCATGTTAAAACCATAGTTAAAACACATATTTTTAATAGTTAATGATAGTGGAACTCATTTTTCCAATAGAAAAGTAAAACACTTAAACCTCATGTCAGCAAACTCTGTTCTGACATGAGGTGAGGAGTAATAAAGATCAATAATTACAGACTAGTTTCTGAAAAAACAATATGTATAATGTATAAATTTCGGTGGTGGAGTGCAAGTGCATTTACTCAAATACTGTACTTAAGTACAGATTTAGTACTTTATACATTTTATTCCACTATTTATTTTACAATTTTAGCTAATAAATTACTTTACATTTTAAGATTTTACATACAAAATATATCATGTATACACAACAGTATGTCAAATGAACTCCACTTTAATTAGCTACAACCTAACAATCTCATATAATACATAATTGTGTAACACTCACAGTGACCATTTTATGTACCCAATAATGACCAGGTAGAGATACAGAAGGTACAAGGTGGTGAGAGTCAAGCATATGTTTTTCACTCCCCAGTTTTTTCTGTTGTCAGACAAGTTTATTTGACTTCAGCTTAGTGTCTGTGAAAAAATACAAAGCTGGCTCAAATATTCAGCAAGTCATTCAAACAAGTCATTTTACATTGCTTGAAGAAATGAATTGTTAACTGAAATGAAAAGATGAGTTTGAGTGTAGGGCCAAGTCATTTGCTTGTAGAAACAAGAAACAAGATTATTGTTGATTCCAACATTGCATACTTTTAATGATGAACATTTTTAGAAAGCAGTTGCGCTTTTCTCATGAATTATACAATCCGCAGTCTTCTGAGACTTCATTAGTACTTTATTTTACCAGAATTTACCTTACACAGTTCTGCTCTGTAAAAATGTGTGATGTGTCTTGATGTTTAGTTTAACAAATTGTGCCTGATTACATGGTTGAGTTAAACATAACTTAGATCAGTGGCTGCAATAAGGTGTTGGAGAGTTACAGGTCTTTAGCGCCTCAATCACATTATTAAGAGTTACTGCAAAGTGTCACCCCGTCTGCCTGCTCTCATCTTTCCTCCCTCCTCTCTCCTCAGGGTCGCTGCACACGTGAGAACTGTAAATACCTGCACCCACCTCCACACCTAAAAACCCAACTGGAGATTAATGGGAGGAACAACCTGATCCAGCAGAAGGCCACGGCAGCCATGTTGGCTCAACAAATGCAATTTATGCTGCCCGGAGCACAGTTGCAGCCCATAGTGAGCAGCCCACACTACAACTACAACTTTTCAATCAATGCAGTGTGTTAATTAATTAATTAGTTAATCATAATGAACAATTAATGTCCATTTACAGTGAGAATTATATACAGAAATTCCTAGTAAATATAACCTAATTAGTGATACACATTAAGCTTATATAATAAATACTTCAATAAGATAGCCTGTGTTTCCAAGCTTAGATAAAAATTAATTTTATATGTAAATCTAATGATTTGTCAAAACTGTTAGGAGCAATATAATTGACCCTGCTGTGATTTGGACACACAACCTTCTGATCTGGACTCAGACATGCGATCATCGCGCCACAGAGTCTGTTTGAGGAGCTGGTCCAGTTATCAACAAACCGAACAAAACTGGAGCTAACTTGCGTCACACATCATAGTCGCCATGTATTGCAAACTAGGAAAAAACTTCACTTGAGACGCATATTCCGAATGTATACATGTCCAAAGAATTATCCCAAAACCCGAATAATATCAGCTCATCCAAAATGTCTTAATTGGAAAATGCTATATTCAAAATAAGCCCTTATTGGGAATATCCAATTAGAATATGCTATTTACATGACTATATTTCTCTACAGGACACTTCACATAATTCCAAGACTTAAACGACACAACACCGTTGAGCAAATAGAAGACTTTACCCTGACGTGATTTGAACACGCACCCTTCTGAGCTGGAGTCAGACACGCTACCATTGCGCCACAGAGTCTGTTAAGCTTGTCCTTAATGTGCTTTTAAACCTCATTGTGTATGTTAAATCCACTTTTGTCAAAAGACAAATCATCTAAAAACTGATAAATGTTAAATCATATATACAAGTTCATCTCTGGAAATTAGAATATTGTGGAAAAGTTCATTTTTCTCCCCATAATTTTAAGGTTCAGTGTGTAATATTTAGGAGGATCGATTGACAGAAATATATATAATATAATATAATATAATATCCATAACTATGTTTCCAGTGGTGTATAAAGACCTTAGATAATGAACCTGTATGTTTTAATACCTTAGAATGAGCCATTTCTGTCTACATTCGCTGAGGGTCCCCTTACACGGAAGACACCATCTTGCGCCTCCATGTTTCTACAGTAGACAAAAGAACAAACTGCTCTACAGAGCTGTTGAATACTTATGAAGAAGGAATAATAAGAAGTAGTAGTAGTCGTAGTCATTTGGTTTGTTAGAAGTAAGAAGAGAAGGGAAACAAATGGAGGACCACACGTGTTATTTAGCACAAGAGCCGACAGAGCGTTTCGGCCACTGTAGCTTCTCCTACGCACTAGCAAAGGGAGGGGTGAGCAGTGAGTGAGTTGCTGGTTGCAATTCGCAACCCTCATAATTAGATGCGACTAAAACTTAAACACTGAACCTTTAAATAAAAAATGAAACTTTCATATATTGTAGATTCATTAGAAATAAAGTGAAATATGTTTTCATTTTTTGTTTAATCTTGAAGACTAGGGCTTACAGCTTATGGAAATAAAAAACCCAAATCTCAAAATCTTAGAATATTAGAATTAAGATGCTCTAATACAGAAATGTTAACCTGTTGGGTGTTGATGAATATTTAAAAGGTGTAAAGAAAAGTTTTAAATTAAAACTAATATTCAAAATGAGTTTTTATAAATTTTTGTTTGATATTTGGTGAAGACTCTTATTCTCATATAAATGATAACAAAAATGCACAATAGTTTTAATAACAACAGTGAAGGTACCTTTTGAAGGCCCTCTCTGAATCTTATATTATCTAACTATGTTTTTATTGCGTTATTCTCATTGTTGTGAAAAAAACAAAAAAACATACAGTACAAGTTATGTCATCACTAAATCCTCTCACAAAGCAAGAAAAAGCTCTGCTTTAACTTGTTTTCTCTCTCCTGTCTCTGCCATACTCTCCCTCTCTCAGACAACATTCCCAGTGACGCCCTCCTTGGCAACGAGTCCCAATATGGCGTTCAGTCCATATCTAAGCCACATGGGCCCAGGCATGGGCCTGATGCCTGAGCTGCTGCCCAGTACTCCCCTGCTGGTCCCTGGGAGTCCCACCGGCTTGGCAGCCATGGGCAACGGCACCTCCGCACAAAAACATGTGCGCACAGACAAGCTGGAGGTATGAGGCCTGTGTGCAGTTGTTGTGTTTCTATGTTTGGGCAAATGTTGGGTAAATTTTGATCAGTGCTCACCCCGGCCCTTCCAGGTTTGTCGAGAATTTCAGCGCGGTAACTGCACGAGGGGTGAGAGCGACTGCCGCTATGCTCACCCCCTGGAGGCTGGCATGGTGGACTGCAGCGAGAACTCGGTCATTGTCTGCATGGACTACATTAAAGGCCGCTGCAGCCGAGACAAGTGCAAGTACTTCCATCCCCCAGCTCACCTGCAGGCCAGGATCAAGGCTGCACAGCACCAAGCCAGTCAAAACACAGCATCCACAGCTTTGGTAAGTCCTTCTCAACACAGTGACAGGAACAAACAATGAGAACTCCAAAAATAAACACTGGCCAAGGAGTCATTAACTGCTAGTGTTTAATACAATGCACTCTAACACTGGTGTAAGCCAATACTCACCTTCCTAAACGTTACAAATCAACATTCACCATATCTGCTTAACACAGCAATGAAACAGTAGAAGATATTCTTGTTATCTACTTGGATATTGTTTACTGATGAAATGAAGGATCAGCGTATCACAGTATCCCTCGGCCAGCTTGAAATTTGATCATGTAGTCTGGGGATTATATTTTTCATGAATGTCTGTTACTGTGCATGTGTCTGAGCCTGTACTCTCGGTGAAGCAAGCCATAAGGGCTAAAGTTAGCATTCTGAGCAGCTGTACCATAATCAGGTCAATCTGCAGTGCTGATGCAGAAAAACAAGAAAAGCAGTATTGGAAAAAGATATAAAATGAAAGGGATTAGAAACATAATGTATCCAAGGTTTATACACTTTGGCATTAATTTAGTGTTTGTTGCTGTGGCTGCTAATGCTGTAATGCTATTGCTAATGCTATTAAATGAATGTGTTGTTCCTGTTGCTGCCATTCTGTATTACCACCAATGGTTCCTGTTTTCACTGATTTAATCTCAAAGTAATCAGGATAATCAAGCAGAATAATTAAAATTAATTAAATGACAGCTTAGCATGACATCTTAAACTGCAATATGTGTCTGTATTGATGTTATTATTGTATTTCTGTGTTATGAGTAAAATGTTCTCTTGCTTATCTTCCGCTGCAGTTTGATGTTTCAGCACTGGCCCCATTAGTGAATGAAATCATAGCAATCCCACTTTGCTCTTGGCTTGACCTCTGGGCTTTCACTTCTTATAATCTCATGTACTGCAGTGTCCTCTTGTGGTTGTAAAGAGAAACATCCATGTTAACTGAATGTTGAGTCTAAAGAGCACTATTCCAGATACTGCCATTTGTTTTCTTTCAATGTTGATATAAGTTTGTAGCCGGTAGTGTTGAAAGATAACTTTCCTTTGGGTTTCTTCCCGGCCAGGGTGTGCCTCCAGGTGCCATGCAGCCGCTACAAAAGAGGCAGATCTTAGACAAGAGCAATGGAGCTGCTGCCGCTGTCTTTAACCCCAGCATGTTCCACTACCAGCAAGCCCTGGCTAACATGCAGCTCCAACAAACAGCCTTCATCCCCACTGGTGAGTTTCTACACATATTAGTAACACTGAAACATAGTTCATACAGTGTTACCTTACCGTACATGCAGGAGGTAAACTGGAATCATGAACCCTTGGTGCTTGACAAATCCAAGAGACGATGAGCAATATTGTGGGACAGAGGGAGTTACAGGTGTAGTGGTAACAGAGTGCATGCTGTGGTTTCTCTACAGTGTAACTGCTCACCTTTACCTCTTCTATCATACCTCACTTATCTTCCTTTGTTGTGTTGCTTGCATTTGCTTCACTCTTTTCCATAAACAAAGTTGGAGAGTACACATTACATTAATTGTCCAAACCAAACACAGGCAGTAAACACATCAGAATGCCATAACGTGGGATAGTTGGTGAAGGCATTGATGGGTGCATGCGTGCATTTCTTGGCTCTTGGAAAGCTTGGAAGTCCTTCTATTTTAAATGAAAGGTTGTGCGTATGGTTTGGCTGAAAGTAGCAGTAAGAAACAGAAAGTAGCAGCAAAACAGAGAAAGTGAAAAGGAGAGCAAAAACCATCTTAACCATCTTAATTTCAGGTAACATGACTTTTTTTTCTTATTTCATTTTCTTCCCAGTGTTTTCATGTGTTTTGGCATGAAACTGGATGACTGATTACTTAACATCAGGAGAGATGTTAAAGGTTTCATTTAGATTTGCAGTATGGATGGGCTGGAAATGTATAAGCATGTTTTGTTGGATGAAATTAGAGCTGAAACAACATGTCAAGTATTTGACAGATAATTGGCAACAATTTCTAAAAATTCATCATTGTTAACCCAATTTAATATTTGCTAGCTTCTCAAATGTGAATATTTGCTGTCTTTTCTTTGTTTTATATACTGATAATTGTAACTTAAATGTCCGAGTTTAACGGTGTTGGTCAGAAATGATATGCTAGGATGTCAAAATCTATGATGAGCATTTTGGGGGGTTTTAAATCCGACCTAGAAATTCATAGATTAAACTATGTATCTATTAATTAAAACACCTATAAAAAATAATCATCAGTTGCAGCCCTACATTAAACTGAAGAAAAAAGAAATCTTATGGGGACAGAAAATAGTGTTGAGCCACTTGTGGGTCTCAAAACTGAAAAGATATTTTACATATCATACTAACGGTAAAAAAAAACTGTGATTAGTGAAAAGTCTGTCAGACATGAATTACTGATATCCCACATGACTAAATTATACAAGATAGAGGTCTGCAGCCAAAGCACCCACATACTGTACCTGTTCTGTGCTGAAGAGAGTTTCATCTTCATTCCTTGCTGATTGGAGAGATCACATCTACAATATACTGAAGCTAATCAGAACGCCTTTTCCACTCATCAGCTGAAAGCAGTTTGCTTTTGCCCTCTTATCCTTCAATGATCAATAACTTGTTTTTGCGTGTTTGTGTTTTGTCACACGTGTGCACTAACTATGACAGCCTCTATGTCGCTTCTGTTGCCTGCATTAACTTGAACCTTTTGACTTGCCTTGACCGGCTGTTACCAATTGCACCTTCTTCTTTACCACAACTCTTTGTCCTTGTTTTCTTTTTGTCTTCCTCTCGCTGTCCTTCTCGTCTGCTCTCATACATTTCATGTTTTTTACATGTGTCTAAATAATGTGACAGGCCCCTTTTTGTGCATGTTGCCCTCAGGAGTCATTGGTACATCAGCTATATCTGATATATATTTGGAAATGGACAGGAGCCTTTACTGAATGATTGATTGATTAATTGGAGGAAAATTTGTCACTTTCCTGTGATAAGTAAGGTGTCACAGTGAATCCTTAGTCTCCCTATTTTATCAGAGAAAAGGTGGTGTTTTTTTAAAAATTTGTTTGAAATTGATTTTTTTAGAGAGTATGTGGGGAGAGAGAGAGATGGGGAATGAAACAAAACAAACCTGCCTTGCCGAACTCAAACTGAGGATGTTTCAGATGCATTGGCAGTGCCTTAATCCCACCAACAGGGTAAATAGATGAATGTTTTGAGAACTATCTCTTATGCATTCAAGGGAGCTCTGACATTGATAATTTGAGTTTTGAGTGAAAATAATGTGATGCTCAGAAAATTATATCCAGAACATGGATGATATTAAAACGCAGATGTGGACATTTTTCTTCTGAGAAAAAGAAGCTTTATTAGTAGTCCTTGCTTACAACGGCAATATATGACGATGATGTTACTTTGATAGGTTACCTCCCTATAACCAGCTGGGATGCACCAATCCGATACTGATATCAATTACATGTGTACTATGCGCGTCAACAGTGGAGAGCGATGGAGGGAGCTAAAAACAAGTGGTCAGCAGTTTGGAGGTATTTCAATCAAGAGGTATTTCATCAAGCCTGATGTTTCCATACACATAAAATAATGAATCCTAATCTTGTCTTAACAGTGTGAAATACAACTTACTCTCTTATCTGCACTTTGCTCTGGCTGATACCCAGGTATTGGTATCTGTATCAGGACTGAAAAAAAAAGATCAGTGCATCCCTGCTACCAAGCTCCAAGTTTCTATAAGTTGAATTTTACACCATTCTGTACTGGAAAGGTCAGCAGTAATGTAAAGTATATAAAATTTGCAGGTAATGAAATTAATCTGCCATGGCTGTCAAAATAGAGGTACATTTGTGCCTTTGGGAGAACAAACCACAGTATATTGTGTCATCTACGAAGGCCATGTGATAGACATTAACTTTGGAGCTTTTAGCCCATTGTCTTTTTCACTTCATCATGTCCTATTTGTTTAACAAGTCATGCTTTGTGTTAACAACTCACTTGTCATTTCAATACTGTGTAAGCATCCCTGATGTGGTGTTCATGCGTGTGTGCACTGTATGTGTGTGTACAGGTGTAGCCAGCTCAGGGAAGCAAGGTTTAGGGCCAGCAGTCGGTGTGCTCACTGTAAGCCCAGCCCATTATACTGAAATGGTCAGTAGTATATAATATACACTACTAGGATATAAGATCTATCACAATCAGGGATCTAACCCAACACACACACACACACACACACACACACACATAGAAAAGGTAGATCTTAATTACAGTCACAAATGTTGTACATAGCAATCATTAAAGGTTTCCTGAAGGTGTGTGTGCGTGCGTGTGTGTGTGTGACAACTCTCTTGCATTCCCTGACTTGTCTATGTGTTCTCCATCCACACAACATGCATCACTGCTGCATGCTAATATTATATAGTAATACACCACATTTGAAGAATAATTTCACTGTCAGTAAAAGCAGAAATGAGAGCAGAAAAAAGCTGTTTATGTTATAAATCACAGTGAAATAGCTTTAGTCCAGCTTTCAGATTTTTCTTTCATTATGTCTAGTTGGAACTCCAGTGATTACCACTGCTCCATAATGTTGGAGAAGTCACAAGTGATAGATTTAAAAAATGGTCCAAATCAAAGCAGCAGAGGTTAAGATATTGTCACTTTTAATCCATACAGCTCCAAAAACACTACATCCTACATTTCCCAAAATGCAACCACATGCATAATTTCATTAAACCCTCCCTACCTTGTAAATGCACATATCTTCCAATGTCCACGCCTTCAGCTTTTTGTTAAAGGCTCTGCACACCCACACAGGTGTATTCAGTCACTCTGGTTGATTAGATCTCCTGTCAGGTGTGAGTTGGTTAAACTACTTGTACCAATTGAATGATAATAGTTTATGTTGTCCCGCACTCACAGGCACAACAAAACTAGCAGGGTGTGCATGAGATGTCCATTTAGCACAGTTGTATACAGCCCTGAAAAGAGGTCTAATTAAGCAACATAAGTGAAATCATGTGTGAGTGGACCCACAGTGTACAAGGGCTTTAAAAATATATAGGCTGTATTTGAAACTCCCTTCTACATACTACTAGTGACCATTTCATATATGAAACTGTCGGTTTCTAGTTTTGGTAAATGAAAGTAAACATTTAGAGGAATATCAATATAGGACAGCAACATTAACCTTAGTGAGCTGTCAATAACAACACAGCATAATATAACTTAAATAAAATAAAGAATTTTTTAAAAAGTCCATTGTGGGACACAGTACACGAGGTAGACTGGTCCAGTGCATAATGGAGATTTTGAAATGACATCTCTGTATTTTTAACATAATGCAGATTTGGATTTTGTTTGCATACTGCATACTACATTATGGCCAAATACTAGTAGGCTATGTACTGCTAGTATAGTAGGCAGTTTCAAATACAGCCACTCTAACCCCTCCTGTCATCATTAGTGGTTATTTTCTCAGACTTGACAAAAGTCCTTCAGACACAGAAGACACATGCAACTTTCTTTAGGCTTATTAGTACTCTGAGTAAACTGACCAGAATTAGACTTTAATTATTTCTGGTAACCTATTTTACCTGTTTTGGATAGTATTAAAGTGACAGAAAGAGGATCACACAAGTGTCAGTGTTGTCTTTGTCCGAAGCGCTTTCAAAGCGACTTTTTGAAATAAATCTCCAGTCACAAAATTACCAATAAAAATAAATGATATCCGAAAATTTCAGCTCATTCTGATTATCAACTCACAGCTACTACTGTCACATTACAATGGCGAAATTTAGTCTTTATTAGTCTTTATTTAGTCTTTATTTTATTTACTTATGGATAATTGCTGCCTCCATACACATGCCCTGTTCATTTGAATACAATTATCAGATACTCCAGTCTGAATAGATTGTATGACTGTGTATTGCCTTGTTTGTTTAACTGCCATTTGTTAGTGAACAGTGCTTTTTCTTTTATTTTGTAACTGGTTGGCTAATTAAATATGCATTTTTCTTTATCTCTTATTTTGTTTGCATGTGTCTTGATTCTTGTTCAAATTCATCCTGGCAATATCACTTGACTTGTGCCATGACTTTTGATCCTACACATTTTGCCATGGTAACCATATCATTCCTGTTCCCCCTCCTCCCCGCACACATCCTCGTCCTCTGTCTTTCGTCTGACTCGCCTGAATAAAAGTTCCCATGATGCACGGTGCCGCCACCTCCACTGTTTCGTCGACTTCGACCCCAGTCACCAATGTTCCTTTCGCTGAATCTGCCGCCTCGAATCAGGTTTGCTCTTTCATTTCAGTTCTCTTTTATTTTAGCTCTGGAGGTCCTCTTTATAGTCGTCTTTCATCAGGTTAAACAAACACCTGCCTGTAGTGTCACATCTATTATGTTCACATTTCATTTTGTCTTCACTTTTCAGTCTGTTGTGATGTGAGCAAATGAAAACAGAATTTGTTCTGAGAGGAATCTCAGAATAGGTAACTGTTTTCGTCTAAATGTTGTAGTTTTGTGTAGAACCACTGTCCGACTCAGTCTTCTATGTCATTTATTGACATACAGTTTATGGTCTGGCATCGGCAACAACCCTGCTATAATTTAAATGCTTTTCCTCCTCTTTCTGCTATTGGGACATGTTACACGGTAAAATTCTCCAGATAACAAGGGCGTATACATTGTGATAAGTTTGTAATGTTTGTATTTACTTTAAGGAGTTTAAGGAACCACCAATTTAATTGCAACATGGAGAGTTTTACTGTCCACTTTTGTTCTGAATGTTTTATTTTTTGTATTTTGAATGAAGAATGGACTGTAGAAGGAAAATTATTTATTAACTCTCAAATGTAGTTTTAATATAGCTGTGACAATGAAAGTAACAAATTTGTTCTCATTGCACCTTGACCACTTTCTGTGATAGCTATTTGGAAAAAAAAATCAACTCAGTTCTTAAACATAAACATTTTGCACACTAATTCAATCATAATGGATCCCCTACTGCAGGTTACTGTTTTGATCTTTCACTGCGCATCCTCTCACTCCTTCCTTTCTGTCTTCCAGTAGACCCCTCCGAGCTTCTCACTCCCGATCCAGTGGAGCTCCAGTGCGTTCCAATGGAAACCCATTTCTGTCCCGTCCCCAAACTGCTGATGGCGGCTCCAATGGCGCTAAACTCAGTAAGCCTTTCCAGAAATCCCAGTTAAAGTCCCTGAAACCTGCACGCTACCGGGGCAGTCATCCTGTTGAATGCAGCAAACATGTGCCTCGCCTACAGTGCACACTGACTGAGTGGCAATGTGAAACTTCTTATACGATGTGATGAAAGTAAGAAAGCTGTGATGGTTTCACGCAATACAAGCCTGAACGTATTACTGTTGCTTTAAAGCAGCCATCCTGATGCATAATGACTTGATCAGGCTGAGCAATAGAGCTCCCTCGTTCTTACAGCCATACATACCCACACCTTAAAAGTGCAACAGATGTGCACACAAACACACACACACACACACACACACACACACACACACACACACACACACATTTAAGACTAAATACCCTTTATGGGTTGGAGCCATCTTATGAGGCAACCCAACACATTTGACTGTTCCAAAGTCAGAAACTCTGAAAGTTAATTCTGGAAATTCAGACCATTAGAGCACGACATGGACCTGCTTCTGGTCTACAACCATTATGTGTTGTCACAATGAAAGAGTGTTTCATATCATGTCATGTTTACGTTTCAAGATGGCTACAAATGTAAGATTTTTGTTGTACCATGTGGTCCATTCAGTTTGTTCTCATGGTCTCATCTTTGCCCAGTGAAATGTAGATGAGTTGCTGTTCATTTGTTTGTGCCTTTGATTGTTCTGCTCAGCTGCAGAGGAGACTTAGTTTCCCAAAAGAATTTGAGACACTTGACAGACAAATATTGACAGACATTGTGGTTTGCAATTAATGGCATTATCTGTGAGAAAAATACAGCATATTTGCCCATGGCTCCTATTGTAAAGAAAGGGTACTTGTCTAAAAACTGAATAGGAAGGTTTTTTTAGGGCTGCAATCTGTTGATGATTTTCTTGATTAATCGATTAGTTCTTTGGTCTACAAAATGTCAGAAAATGGTGAAAAATGTTGAACAGTGTTTCAAAAAGAATAAGATGACGTCGTAGGTATATAGTTTACTGTCAAAGAGAAGTAAAAAAAACAACAACAATATTCACAATTAAGAAACTGGAATCTTTAACTGATTATCAAAATAGTTGGCAGTTAATTTAATATTTAACAGCAAATCAATTAATCTTTGCAGCTGTAGATTTTTGTCCTGTTTCCTCCATGATTTGACATCCAAACATGGTGTAAAAGAAGACAATCTACAGGCGTCGTCATGTTCACTTCTTATCTCAACGACGAGTCCTGGCCTCAGTCACAAACCCTGATTTCTTGTGTTCAACTCACCTGAAATCATAATAAAGAGGAACCGATTTATTCTGATATTTCTATCTTATTGGCATGTCTTAAACTGTCAAACCTGATGTCAGAGCTATTGCACAAGATGGAAGCTGGATTTGTTTCCTGATGTTGTGCCTGAAGTCTATGTGTGCCAAGTGGTGGTATATGCAAGGAGCTGCTCCCATTTAACACAACACCGAAATAATTCCTCCAAATAAATGTCTCCCTCTAAAATGCAGAGATGTGGTTAAGAAAGATAGTTTGTTTGTGTGATTGTCTCCTTTAATGTGGCTTTTGGAGTCAATAAGTGGCACAAGATTTTTATGTTTAATGGGTCTTCAGGGAGAAAGCTTAGAACTTGAAAAGGTCCTGTCTGACTTTATAATGTGTCGTCTTTTCTACTGATGTGCCCTCTGAATACGGCAGCCACAGTTGGTATAACCAAAACTGAGTTATGGTAAAGTCAGGAGATGGAGGAATAAATCACCCGTTTGATGTCTGACATTAAAATAAATTACAAACCAGTTGGATTTTTGGTTTCCAAATGTCTGGAAGGAATTGCTCTGTAGGCGTGTAAAATTGAACGTAACAGCTTTGGAAACTGGGCTGAAATCACTTTTATCCAAATTCAAATGTGCCTCTTTCAAGTCTCCTCAAACCACCACTGTCATTACACTGTAAGAACAGATGAGTGCTCAAAGATAGAAGTGTTATTTAGTACATTATTATAACAGTAAATCACATCTGTACTAGTTTCTTCTTCGAGACAGCTGCGCTGTCTTATTGTTTATGTAAAGTAATAAAGCAGTGAGTTGTGTGTATCATACGTGTGTTGAAAGAGACAATGAATCACACATTTGGTTAGTTGTAAATGCTACAGGTATTACAGCATTTCCCACTGAGCATTATTCATTTTAAATAATGTTATTGTGTCGTGAATGTATCTAATGCAAAAACTCTACACATGCCCGTCTAAAAGACAGGCATGTTAAAATGTAATGATTCACTATATATAGACTCTTTCTGAGGTCACATAGGTACCATGCTGAAACGGTGTTAAGACATATTAAAGTATGTGTATTGTTATATAGATTTATATTTAATGTCAGTGGGTGATGTGACTACTTTTAGAAAAATCTTTCACTCTCAGAAAAGGTAGAAGAGAATTGTACTTATTGAAGTACAAAAGTACACCGTACAAGTACATTACTGTACCATTCCTTGCTAGTCAGTTTTTATACCCCTACCTTTGAAAGTACCCAAAATGCACCTGTAAACAATGGAATAATCATTGGACAAAATTGAGAAAATCTGCGTGCTATCGTTTATAGCATTTATTTTTTTCATTTTTAACATGATCCCTCACCAGCTTCCCAGCCATTGACACTGACAGTGTCAACACTGATACAACAGTGTTCACTAGGGGCAAGTTAGAAGCACCAATTACTGGGATTGACCCAGGGTTAAGGTGGGTGCATGTTTTTCCACCTTACCACCTGGGAGATGCAGTAAGAGTGCTACCTTAACTGTAGTAATTGTACCTTAAGTTCACATTAAATTGGTATATGGTACACTTACATTCTTTCCAAATTAGAATATACTGTAATTAAAAATAAGATTGTGTGTGGCTTAGCATAAAGACTGGAAACAGGGAAATGGCTACCCTGGAACTGTCTAAAAATGACAAAATTATCATCAATGTTGATAAATGATGCGAACGTCCTGCAAAGGTCATGCACAACTCTGCACATCACCAGCGCAACTGGTGCTCTGTCTCTCTCCCACTCCTAATACACACACACACACACACACACACACACACACACACACACAATAAGCCACACATCCACACTGACACCCCCAACCATAAGGGTTAGGGTGGCAATTTTGAATTTACTTTGGGGAAAAATATTAAAAGCTTTTCACATGTGTATTTATTGGATTATATGTTGATATTTATATCATAATAGGCTGTATATTAACTTATTGGGAGAAAAACACTAGTCCTATGTAAAATTAGAGATTGTGCATTCCCATATAGCCCAAATGGTATGACGGCTCTGCGAGGATTTGACTGTGAGATTGGGATTCTAGTCAGGCTCCTCCTATGGAATCATCGAAGTCTAGAGTCACTCAAAAGTTAATTTTGCATCTGTAAAATGTGGAGCATTGCATTGTGGGATTGTTAGGAGAAACTAGTGGACATTCAATTGTAGAATTTTTGAGGGCACTATGTAGTGTATACATTTAATTTATCTAACTCCCTCTTAAAAACACAAATAGTAATTTTCACAATTTGTTTTTTGTACAAATTAAACAATGAAATAAAGTGAATTTACCTTTAGACTATAGCTTAATTGCCTCAAACTGGCATTTCTGCACTACAATTCCTTGTTATTTATCTGCCAACATTTACACCAATATATCTGCAAAAAGATAATATTAGCAGATTTATCTGTCTCGCTTTTCTTTGGATAGAACCAGACTAGCCTTTCCCCATTTCCAGCCTTTATGTTAGCGTCATATTTACTGTACAGACATGAGAGTGAGATCAAACTCCTCATCTAACCCATTGAATAAGTTTTCCAAAATGCTCAAGTATTTGTTTAAACTAAACTAATTTATCTTTTATCTAGCCTTCATTGCAGATCAAACAGTAAGCTATTGTACATTTAAAGAAATTTACTGTTTGGTACAGATTTTCCCCATTACCTGTTTCTAAGTGTATTGAGCAGCTACATTTTCTCAAGTCTTTTAAAAATTTGAAGAGAAATGTTCCTCTCCTGCTCGATGAAACTGATGATTAGAACGTCTGGACAAATAAGTTTATCTAAATCTTAAAGCTTTGAAAGACTAGCTTTGTCCAGCCAAGAAAAAAAACATCCCTGTATCCTTCCCCTTCACATCATTATGCCTTCATTAACTTCTGTCCAGCAGAATACTTGATAAATAAATTGTGCCTCTTGAGGGCATTTGAATTTATAAGTACATTTAGACGTATGTATCGACGCACAAGGGCGTTGTAGTTAGGGGAATTGTGGTGTGGTGCGAGGAAAACATGTTTTTACCTCTTTCCCTCTAACTCTGTGGTACTTGATTTCCTTTAGGCCTCATTGTATTTTTTCCATACGTCATTTCTATGGAATATGCAAAATGCTCTGATCATTGTGTCCAGTGACCAGATCCTTTAGCATGTGGACAGTAAATTCGGTCCTGAGCATACTTCTGTTGCCCAGGCACAAACAAAGGGCCTTATTTCTCGATCACTGTATAAAGATGTGATAGCTGTGTATGAAAGTGACATGTACTAATGGTAAGTTAAGCTTTTTTATCTGACATAAAAAAACAGCATGGAAATAAAAAAACTCATTTATACATAGTTAATAGTTTGTGTAGACCAACAAGAAAAAAGATATAATATTAAAATCATTTGTATACAATGATGGAGTCATTGTTAATGGTAATAGTTGCCATTGCTGTGGCAACAAAATGACAACATGGCTACCTTTCTATTATCCTAATTGTGGTTTTTTTTCACATTCATTGAAATTACATAAAACACTAACTTATTCAAAAAGGGAATGTCTAATTAGTTTGTCTTGTTATTGCGACGTGATTAAATATTTTCTATGGAAAACTTAAATCATTGTAATATCCAAAGGTCCTTAGGGGAGATCAGGTCTTCAGTTTGTTTTGTTTATTTGACCTTAATTCTTTGTTTTTTGTTCTTGTACATGGTATTTTTGAGAAATAAGAATGGACTTTGGCTTTTAAAGCTAACACCTATCTGTCAGGGAGGTAAAGAGGCTTTTGGACTAATTGAAAGATTTTCATCTTTTTCTGTAAAATCAAACTCGTCGCTGTCCACCTCCTGCAGACCGGGCAGCCCCCGCTCAGTTATCTCTGTGTGGAGACGTGCACTTTGTTAGTGAGTTCTGTTTTTTCAGTTTTGGCCAAGAAGGTGGTCCAAAAGCCTCTTCCTGCCCAGCTGTGCTGGGTGATGTCGATCCTTGCGGAGGTGTTTACGAATGTGTGATGTTCACCTTGTTTGCACTTATGTACATAACTATGTCAAAATACTCAAAATTTATTTTGAATAAATATAGATAAAGAGTTGATTAAAAATCAAATTAATGTTATTGTTAATGATATGAGTATGTCTATCATTTTATTACATTATAAAAAGATTGCTTTGAGGGATCTGTCCTTTTGTTTGTTTGCTAGAGCCCTGTTCTTTGCCAAACATGACATTGCCTAGCTGTAAACCCTGAATGGTTCGCTTTTAAAAAGCTTTTTCTGTTAATTTACTGGGGTATTCTTGGTTCAGTAACATCTCAAACAAGAGAGGTGGATTAGAAGGAATAGTCAGTCTGGAATATAGCTAATAAACCAGTACTGACCTTGTCCTTTAATGTTCATCATGAATACACAAATGCAGATGCATTCCTCTCTCCTGTAATGCACCAAAATAAAGCACAGAGTAGCTCCACCTGCAGGCTGAAAAGAAGACAGGAAAAAAAGAGGAGCAGATAGAAAAATCAGACTATAGAGGGATGTGGATGTGAGATGTGTTCACAGGGTTTGAATTCATTTTTTTTTTTGTGAAAAGGGTTATTCTTTGCTTCCTTGTTGTCATTATTCAAAACAACAATAAATCTGAATTCTCCTCAGGATTTTAGTTAAAATTGCAAACAACTGGGTTTTCCAATGCTATTCTTGCAGCAGCAGCAGCATCATCCTTACTCAACGCCGTCCCTTCAGATTTGGACATGTGATGCTCTTCAATTGCTATTAAAGCCATCGATTTTGTTGCCATGGCACTTGTCCTAGTGGTGGATTGACTGAGTCATCCTGGTGAAAAGATTCACAGCCCTCTGACTCCACATGTGGGGGGGGAAAGTACAGGTGGAGTGGACTTAACATACTATTGATTTCCAGTCACCAACATTTTGTTTTGAAATTGATTTATTGCCACCCATATTTTAAAACAATGCATTTGTAATTGTGCCTTTATCATGCAATGTGTAGTTTTCCTTTATTAAATTTAAATTGACTTAAAACAGCACGTGTGTTAATGTGTGTAAAAATCCCTTTATTTAAAATCCTTTATTGGTGAGTCATTATTAAATTGGGTACAACCACAGACTGAATGGCAACCTGTGAAAGATTATGAGGGCCAAAGACTGTTCAGGACTAAGCCATATGAAAAACTCTCTGACACTCTAGGACAGACTTGAAAGTGACTGCTGTTTCTTATTCATCTATCGTTTCACTCTGTTTTCTGCTTGTGGTGCTTGTATGTGCTTCTGTGCTACATGCCAATTTATTTTGCAGTGTATAGCTATTAAGAGTATGTTTCTGTGCCTATGATGATTTATGCGATTTCTGTTTGACCTTTAATAAAACACATAACTGTGATCTTCTTGTAGTGTGTTTTGTTCCTTATCTTTTTGTGTCACATTTAAAGAGACATTCATCACAGACTTTAACTTGTGTATTACTTTATGATATTTATATGAATATTTGTTAGATTTACTGTTGAGAAGGAGATGGATATCTCACTAACAGACTTGAAATATTTCATAAGAAACTGGAGTTATACTCAGCTAAAACAAGTGTTTTTATATTATTACTATTACTAAAAAGGTGTAGGCCCATACTAACACCGTGGAGGACTTTCCACTTTACAATGTTTAGTTTAGATCATGGCTTTCACATATCAGACAACATCAAACTTGATTAATAATTGTATTTACTTTTTCAAGCATAATGTGCTAAAAAGAAAACCAAAAGCAAAACACATAACAAGCTTCAAATGCATATTTCATAAATTTTTTAGAGTAACAGGTTGAAAATTAGTGTCTCTGTTCAGAGTTTTAAGTCTGTTGCATCTGTAACCACACTCAACTGATGTGACTGTGTAGTCACACACTGAAATTTCTTCTACGTCAATGTAGCTATAGGATATTAAAAAATAAGATTTTCAGCTGGTGTTAGAGTGAGGGTTATTTCAATGGAATTGTAATTTAATTCACTTAATTTTAGTTTAGAACATTTAAGCTTTCATAAATGAGGTATAGGTTGAATCACAATTGTAATGCAATACAGTTTAAAATATGTCTTTTGTTACTCATTAATATAATAAGTGGGACTGATTACTCAGAGCAATTATTTGGTTGAGGGTCCATGAAAAGTCTGGAAGTCTGGAAAGTTTGTTTTTGTTTGCAATGTTTTATTTCTAAGAAAGTAGTCTCATATATAAATTAAAACTGATGAATAAATAAGTTGAGAGACTTAACTTGGCTCTGAGGCCCCTTTCACCCTACAAAAGATAAAAAATATACCTTATCACATATTTGCATTGTTGGGTAGAAGATCAATTATTATCAGCATCATAAATTAAACTTTCTAAAGTTTGAATTATTTTGCTTTTAGACTTAAATGCCTTTGAACCACTAACTTAAACTGTGGGCTTGGACACTAAGATAGATTAAATGTAGTGAAAATGTACATGCATCAACGTAACAGCTAAAGCTTGGCATTTATTTAAAAGTTTATTCTTTTTGTCTTGTTCTGCAAATGAAACACAACTGTAGTAAAGTCTTGTTCAGTTGTCTTTCATTATTCAGTATAGTAAGCATTTTCTCAGTGAACGGGTTAGACAACTAACGTAGTAATTTTCAGCTTTGACTTAATCTATGGGAATAATTAATGCTTCAATAAACATGAAGAAAATAATCTTCTCTTAAGAATGATACTCCAAGCAAACCTCATTTAACCATAGTAAAGTAATGGTAGGATACACAATCTGGCTCGTGGACCGTGACAAATATGGAGACACACCGTATTAGAAGTTTAACAAAAGTAATTTATTTTATAACAAATGTTAAACAATAAATCTAAATATAACATAAACCAAAGCATGTCATGTGAAAATCAGTCCAGTCAGTAGTGTTAGGTGTGGGTGAATGAAAGTATGGTGTAGGTGAAGGTGTTGAAGTGTAGAAATAAAACAACAAGAACTCAAAATGACCGCCACCACATCCTTGACGGGGATGCCTCTGCCGATGAGGAAAGGAGAGAGCGAGCGGGGGAGAGCACAAAACTGCACTAGTGCCAGGCTTAAATAATCGGCACACACTGGGGCCCTCAGGTGTTCACGATTACCTAATAAGTAGAAGCACAGAAGCAGTTATACAAGACAGCCCTACAGGGGTCGTCACAGTATGCTGAGAAAATAGGGTTGAAATTACTGGTTTAAATGTGGTATGAACAGTTCATTAGTAACTACCCTAATCACCACTGAAGTTGAATGTCTACAGTTGTTAGCTCAATTATTTGCAAAAAGTTTTTTTTTTTTTAATGTTTGAGAGACAGGCACTAAGAGAGGAAGGGGGCCACACAGAGACTGCTTATGTATAGGGCCCAGAATTTTGTGCAACGCCACTGGACAGGAAAGATGTTTGCAGCTCCTGTAAAAGCTTTTTCACTATTTAGAGCTCATTGCTGTTGAGAAGAAGTTTTTATTGTGAAAACCTTCGCACCGGACGTCTTTCTGTCGTTAGCGGAAACGAGCCTGTTAGCTTCAGGAAATCAGTTGGAGGAAAAAGCTTTCCTTTATATTATCAAACCTGTCCAGCACAGAGTCTAACCTACATCGGCGCAGCGACAAACTGCAGCCAATGGACCCTCGGATTATAATACTGAATCTGCGGTTTGTTCATCGATAGTACGCCCGGTTGTCGAGGCGCCGGGCTGGGCCGGAACCAGAACCAGGCCTGGACGGACGGACGGACATAACCAGCGACACCGGCGGGCTGGTGTGTGTCTGTGGGAGTTGGCATGCTCTCTGTAGGGGAAGTGTAATCACCGTGACTTGCTGTCTGTAGCTAACTTAGACAGCAAGTTCTCCGATGAGTCCCCGGTACTTCATCAGATCGGGTGAGAATGTTTGAGGCTCGAGCATGGCACAGAGCTAGCTAACGCCAGAGTCAACGGACATCAACTTTTACTCGATAACTACCAAGGCAACGTAAGAAAAAAAACAACGAGTATGAGCTCCACACCTGGGTTTATGTGAACGAGGACTCATTGTATATCGCCTAACATTTGTCAACTCGCTTGTTAGCTCTTTAAAAGGCCGGATAAATGTTTCTGGAGCGAGTATAGCGGTGTAGCTAAGTCGTTAGCTGCTAAGTTAGCCTGCCTCGACCGCCCCAATGAAAGAATACAAAGTGGTCGTGCTGGGCAGCGGCGGCGTCGGCAAGTCCGCGTTGACCGTCCAGTTTGTCACCGGAACCTTCATCGAGAAATACGACCCGACCATCGAGGACTTTTACCGAAAAGAGATTGAGGTTGACTCGTCTCCGTCCGTGCTGGAGATCCTCGACACGGCAGGGACGGAGCAGTTCGCCTCCATGAGAGATCTGTACATAAAAAACGGACAGGGGTTCATCCTGGTCTACAGCCTGGTCAACCAGCAGTCATTCCAGGTACCTGATATCACCGTGCACACCTTAAAACCACACACAGGTGCAAACTGTTCATAGCCAGGTAGTTAATCAGGGCATTTAGACGCTGGGTGTGATTCATGACGCGAGTGCAGCCCTACACCATCTACATTTAACTTTATTATTAAAAGACGGAAATAAATGTGGATGCAAAAATGTAACCTGGTGACATTCATTTGAAGCCAGTGGTGATGTAGTAATCTTAGGATAACTCATCATGTAATGCTCATGGTGAATTGGCTGTGTTCTGTGATACCCTGTTGTATTGCAAAACATAATTGACCTTACGCAACAATGTTTTTCTATTAAAAAAAATCATAAGAGCAACAGTTAATGCTTTATTTATTCACTGCCTAATGAAGAGTTCTGCATTTAAGCAATTTTATAGACGACAGACAAGAAACATTGTTTTTGTAAGGCATTTAAAATAAACACTGTGCCATCATTCAAATGTGAAACAGCTGTAAACTGGCAAAAAGCTTTGTGGTTAAAATATGTGCAGCAAAAAGGAGGACACATCTGATCCTTACAGTAACCAAACTTTTGTCAATCTGGCCAGAAAACTGAACTGAAAACTATTTTTCCCGTTACTATGAAGAAAATGGCGTACTAGCAGGAAATGATGCAATGCCAAAAATCATAGCAACTTTGGAATGTCATCGCCAGTTAAACTTCTCAAAGAGAAAGGAAAATGTTAAATACAAGTTCTTTATATGACAACTAAAATCTCCCTTTAGCTGTTTCACTACCATACTTGATGTTTTAAGGTTTTTGCAGTGCATTTCATTTTTGCATTGTTTACATCAACTGCTTTTAAGTATGCATACTTGTGCATATTCTAAATATACCTAATATATGCACTTTTCTAGTGTGAACAATAGTGCATATTGATAATCTGTTAAAATGTATGGATACTATATTGACATACATACTTATTTTTTCTCAGTGTTACAAACTGCCTGTGGTTTTCATGAGAAACCACACCCTCATATTTTCTACCTCTGTATCTTTCAGGACATCAGACCAATGCGAGACCAAATAGTGCGAGTGAAGCGCTTCGAGAAGGTGCCGTTGATCCTGGTCGGGAACAAAGTCGACCTGGAGTCTGAGCGTGAGGTCGCTGGGTCAGATGGACGAGCTCTGGCTCAAGAGTGGGGCTGCCCTTTTATTGAAACTTCCGCCAAGAGCAAGACTATGGTGGACGAGCTGTTTGCCGAGATCGTCCGACAGATGAATTATTCCACGCTGCCTGAGAAGCAGGAGCAGTGCTGCACAGCCTGTGTGGTACAGTGAGGAAGAGGTACAATCACTGCCATTCCCTATTCTCCTTTGCATGGTGGCGTTCATATTTGTACGGCGCTAAAGAGCTCACAAGCACAGCACAGCACAGTTGGCCGCTCACTAATTTTACAAAATGTGATAAAATGTCCCAGCAGTGCCTGTGTAAAAATGGTTCACAAGCTGAGGAGAAATGTGACACATGGATGACTGTGTGGCGTTTCAGTGCAGTGTACGGGAGAGGTTCGGCTGGAAGTGAGAAAGACGAGTGGGCGGTGCTGCTCCGTGCAAACCGTTGGTTTAGCTTGTTATCATAAGATCGCAGAAAGTATGTGGCATGAAGAACACAACTGTATGAGCAGCTCAGAGGCCGGGAGGGAAAAGACCCTGAAGAGTAGAGACTAATGAAGCGGATGGTCCTGTGAGTCGAGCTGTAGAAAGAGGAAAATGTGATATCCTGAAAAAGAAAAATCGCGTTCCAAAACAGGAAGTTCACTTTAGATTCTGTGACAGATGTTGCCTGTGTTAACCACTGCCACACAGATGCGTACTGCAAATCACAGTTTCAGCTGTTTAATCTTGTATTAAATAAGATTTCTCTCTCTTTTTTTTCATAGATACATCCCTTATTTGGGTCACCACAAGGATTTTGATGAACCATGAACCTGGGGACGACCTGACTTTTGATCCAACACACAAAAACTTACCACAGTTGGTAAAGTTTCTGTTTAAGGCGGTTTCTGACTGTCTGTCACAGAGCTTCTGACAGGAAAGAAGTCGGCCCTATTTTTGATATCATATGTGTTAGACGTTTCTGCTGCAACCTTAACGGCCTTTGCAATGACCCGGGATGGAGTCAGACTTTTAATAAGCGAGAACGGCCATCTGTGAATTTCAGTCTTTTTTTTCCCCCCTTTTTAGTCGGACGTGAAATAATAAGCAGGAGTGTTTGTGAGGTTACAGCGTCTTTTTAAAGCTGCTTTAATCACTATTATATACTTTTATTATAACTTGTATTATGTCTCTCAAGTTTGGAATTTGACAAAGTATTTCATAATATTGAAACATTTTGACTTTTAAGCATGCATACATTGACCAGTTTGCTGCACAGGTATACTGCTCATTTATTTTGAACTGACACAAACTACACCAGTGTTTACTGTGACTTTTTTTAGCTTTAGGAAACTTGGACAGGATGTGCAACTTTGTGTGTTAAACCTGTAACATTTACATCAAGTCACTTGATCCACCAATCCGCTCTGCTGCCCTGTGGTTCAAGCGTTTACCTTTTTATCACCGCAGTAGCCTGAAGCAGCTAAACTCATCTGACAACATGCATGCTCGAAACTGAAAATGTTCTACTAAATCAACTTGAGGTGATGAGGAAGAGCCATTTTACTGTTTTTAGCCTCTGTCAAAATCTCTCTAAGGCATGTATCGCGTGGACGCAGGTCTTCCATTTTCAGTTTTCTCGAGGAGTCTCTGTGGGAGAATGATTTTGGAACGACCAAAGGAAGCTCACAGTGCATATTTGTGTTTGACTTCATGATGTGTGTTGCTTTAAATTCAGGAGATGCTGATTTCTTGTCATCAAATAACTCCCGCTGCAATGTGGTTTGATAAAAGTTCTGGCACAGTTAATCAGAATTAACTTTGTATTTTTCTTTTTCTTATAGTAACATATTTATTAAAAACTAATGACATGGGTAGCCAGTTTAAAACTTTTGATTTTATACTAGTTTTTCGCTTTTTGTGACTTTTCAGGATAAATGGTACATTGTTTTTGTTTTGTTTTTTGAAGCTGAGGATTTAACAGAGCCTTAAATAATTTCTGTCTCACCCTGGTCTCATGTTTCTTTCTTTTCCTCAAAGATAAACAGCTGTTGTTATTTGGTAATAAACTTGCTGGCCTTTCTGCCTTTGTCATGGGGCTCTGTTGCAGAATTATCTTTGATTGATACACGACCAGTTCTGTGTGACCACTGTTAGTTTTCCTACTGCTCCATCTGATCATTTCTCAGGAAAGAGTAGCAAAGGAAGCCAAGATGAAGTGTTCCCACTGATCATGTGCAATGTCTCTGTTCGCTCCAGTTTCGTCTATAGCAGTGGTTCTCAAACTTTTTTTGTCACGCTCCCCTTCAGAAACTGAAGTTCATGCCCCCCCCACTCCCTCAAAACTGAACTCTTTATCAATCGTGAACAATTCGGAAAATTAAAGTAACCTAAATATTCTGGTTAGCAGCATAGCCTTGCTAGCTTTAGAACAAACCTGTAATGTCACTGGATCAATCATATTCATGCAATTGTAGGACTGCTCAACATCCACTGCCTCCTGCAGTGGTTCCATGCCCTCCCAGCGAGGCCCACCCCCCTACTTTGAGAACTTCTGCTCTATAGAAACAAAGACTTTGGTTTTGTAATTTAAAGGAAATTGACCTACTGGCACTTAGCCTAACTTGGTCATGCTAATATGAAAGATGTAAACCTTGGAGTTAAAGCAGCTATCATTGATTTTTAACGCCATGAGGATATTTTTATAGTTAACAATGTATCATAGTGATGAGTGTACAGATAAGTATCACCTGGATCAGCAGCTCGCCTCGGCTTTACCAAGCTTTATAGTGAAATTTAGCTCATTGTTCTTTACTGTTATGGTTCATCCTCTGCTCTAAAACCACACCGTGGACTACCTGCTCAGCACCAGCTGGACACAGCTAGTGACCAACTGCTCAAAATGGTGGAGCACTTAGCAGCTGAAGAGACATATTTCACTCAGGAGTTGGCAAAGACAAAACAGAGCTAAAAAAAAGAGTAAAAATTGTATTTTTCGTCATTTGGTCAGAAACGCGACTCCAAATAAATAATGTTTCTCTGTAACTTCTGAATGTGTAAAAAATAAGCAGCAGTTTTGTTTTTTCATTTTGGGGCAGTGCACCTGTTTGCTTCTTTCAACTCAAGACTGACGCCCATGTGTAGGATGAAGGAGTGTTTGTTACTGTAATTGATGCTCTTGTCCATGGAGGCCTCAAGGAGATCCCTTCATAATTGCAGTTTAAGTGATGGGTGACAAAATCCACAGTCCTCTTTCTGTGTAAATATAAAGTTATGAGACTTCACCAGTCAGAGTTGCAGAAATCAAGACAATGTTTCAGTGTTTTAGACTTTTATTGTGAAATCCACTCTCTCTTTCCCGGCACAGTGTTTTCTTCCTGAGTGATGCGCACCAAAACTTCACAATTACCGCTTTTCCACCAAAAAAGAACTGGTTCGGAACTGGTGCTGGTTCAAAGTTGGTTCAAAGATGGTTCAACTTGCGAACCTTCTCAGAACCTATTTGTTTTTCCACTGACTAGAGAGCCCAGTGAACGACGTTATTGCGTCACTGTGTACGCAGTAAAAGAACGGTTCTAGTCCAGCAAAGAGTTGGTGCCACTTTGGAACCAGTTTTCCTGGCCGAGAACCGGTTCTTTGGCTGTCGAAACACAAAGAACTGTTTCGCGAGTAGGCACCGGCTCCGAACCGGTTCTCAAAATGTTTTGGTGGAAAAGGGGCTAATATGAAGTGATCATGTACAGCCACCAATAACTCTTTTCAGTGTGGTCATGTTGTATTGTTGTATTCAGCCTGCTTTTTTACTACAGTCCTTACAACATTTTACAATTTGCATTCTGCAGCCCACACTTCACCTTTCTGTTTTGTTTGAAATATCGTTTATTGTAAAGTAAGTCTGCCATATCTTTAATAGCGTGATCCCTCATAACATGTGACATTTCTGGTCTGACGAAGAGGAAACAAGGAGTTAAATCTTTCTGAAGCAACATTGTCTAAAAATACCAACTCTCAGAAACAGGCTACACTTTCCACTTCCTTGTGTGTGTGTGTTTTCCTGTACCAGGCTGGCAGAGTGCAGTCGTGTTGGTGTGTGCTTTGCAAGTTTTTATTCTTGCATTTGTCACACTTGGTACTGCTGTAGTTTTCACATCCCACGGAGCACAACGCTGGCTCTTCTTCTTCTCGCTCTGTGGTTGTCAGGTGGAGCTGCTGGGTGCTCGCTGAGCCTGTGCATCCTTCACCAAGCTGGCAGCAGGTGCTGTGTGAAGGGGGTGCTGACGTCTCTGAATCAGCAGGGTCACAGCAGCTCTTCCGAGCTCCTTGAGGGAAAATAAGCTCATTTTTTCAACGTCTTGTCTTCGTTCCTGCTGGTTTTTTCCTCTGTCTACACCACAAGAGAGTTGTAGGCATCTTCAAACAAAAACATGCCACCGGGCTGTCTCCCGCCTGCGGTGTACAGTACCGCGCTGCAGCAAAACAAATTCATCTTGCACAAAAACATGATTATAACTAAGAAATTAATGAATTTGTTTAAGTTGTAGCTTGGGGTAATTCTTCCCTGGTGCTCACAATGTGTAGTATATAAATACACCAGATTACATACTGTTGAAGACGGAAGTTTACATACACTGTCACCAGTTTTTCACAATTCTTGACATTTAATCCTAGTAAACATCCCCTGCCTTAGGTTTAGGATCACTACATTTTTTAAGAATGTGAAATACACATATACCTAGTATTTGGTTGTATTATTTTAAATAGTTTAACTTGGGTCAGACATTTCATGTAGCACAAACTTCTCACAATAAGTTGCTGCAAATTTGGCCCATTCCTCCTGACAGAGCTGGTGTAACTGAGTCAGGTTTGTAGGCCTTGTGCACGGTTTGTCAGTTGTGCCCACAAATATTCAGTTTTATTAAAGTCAGGGCTTTTTGACGGCCACTCCACTACCTTGACTTTTTTGTCTTTAAGCCTTAAGTATGCTTGGGGTCATTCTCCATTTGGAAGAGCTATTTGCGACCAAGCATTAACTTCCTGCCTGATGTCTTGAGATGTTGCTTCAGTATATCCACATCAATTTCAATCTATTTTGTGAAGTGCACCAGTCCGTTCTGCAGCATACAAACCTGACTTTTATTTCCTCCAAACATAACGCTGATTGCCAAACAGTTCTGTTTTTGTTCGATCAGACCAGAGGATAATTCTGTAGAAAGCAAGACCTTTGTCCCCATATGCAGTTGCAAGCCATAGTCTGGCTTTTTTATGGTGGTTTTTGAGCAGTGGCTTCTCCCTTGCCGAACGTTTTTTCAGTCTGTGTTTTATTGTGGATATATATACTGTTGAATCTGTTTCCTCCAGGGTCTTCACAAGATCCTTTGCTGTTGTTCTGGGATTTATTAGTGCGCCAAAGTATGTTGATCTCTCCAATTAACTCAATGGATTCCAATTAACCTATAAGAAGCTTTTATAAAGCGTGACATGATTTTCTGGAATTTCCTAAGCTGTTTAAATGTACAGTCAGCTTAGTGTATGTAAACTTCTGACCCACTGAAAGTGTGAAATAGTGAATTATAGGTGAAATAATCTGTGAACAGTTGTTGGAAAAATGACTTTTGTCACGCTCAAAGTATATGTCATAAAAGACTTGCCCAAACAATAGTTTGTTTGTATGAAAGTTTTAATGACTTCAACCTAAGCCAGTGTGTGTTTATTTAGGGATTGATTAATTCAATTATAAGACATTTTATTTTATTATCCAGTTAGATCAGTTAATGAATGCTTCCTAACTGTTTGACACTTGTGGTCCTCCACATTTAAGCAAGGTTTTGGTGATTTGCAGGTTAAAGAAGGTTGAATTGAATTAGCTTGACTAGTAAAAGTTTGTTTGACACCATGGTTAATATAACCATTTGTCGATGGAAGAAGTACTCGCATACTTTACTTAATGAAAAAAGTGATACAACAATATTTACAACAATGTAAAAGTAGAAGGAGTTGCCTATAATCAGTAGTAGTATCAGAAGTATTAGTGTTGTAAGAGCGTTCATTATGCTGCAGAACAACTTCTGTCTCCTATTATGTATTATTAGGGATTTTATATTATTTAGTGATCATGTGTAAGCAGAATTGCAACTGGTTGAAGTGGAGCTAATTTTAACATGAACACTGTTGGGTGGGTTAACTGACTGAGCTCATTGTAGGTTTTGTGTTTCAAAGCTTCATGTAAAGGAACTAAAAACTATATACTTAAGATCTTTATAGACAACGGCAGCAAAAAAATATAAAAATACAAAGACGGTTGAAGACTTGCTGGCACGGTACTATACAGTCTCAAAGGTTCATCAAAGCAACCTGCAACAATAAATAAAAGGAAAAGATAAAATATCCAGATGCTATGGCATATTTGTTTGTTTAATGCACATGGGATAAACTTGAACATTTTAAAGAAAGAGAACGGAGCAGATTTGCTCTGGATGTAGTTTTTCATGTGATTTACTCACTAAACTCTTGACGAAGACATCTGTTGCTTCAGTGATTTCATCATTGTCTCACACACACCTCATGGATTGTAAAAAAATAAAAAAATCCCTCTGAAATGTGGTAGAGATATAAAGTAACAGAAAATGACATTAAAATGTCGTGTTATATGTAACTGAATCTAGTCCATTTCTACACCAGTCGCTTTGTCATCTTTTGACCTACAAATTCCCATTAGGTTTTTGTGAAGCCGCTCTTCACCAAAAGCTAATGGCGTGAAAACATCACTGGTGTTGTTGATTATACACTGCTGGAGCCCAGCTGTCAGTATCAAGTACAAACTTTAATTATCTGATTCCTCTGTTGAGCTCTGTCAGCAGGTATGCTTGCGTACACCTGCATGTCCCTGGCAAAGGAAGTCTTTATATCATACACTGCACTGGAAGCATTTGTGCAGCATCTCTTTGAAAGAGACAAGGCGCTTCAGTGTCACTGTAAGGTCAGGGTTCAAAAAGAGGACCAAATGCTGAACTGAAGCTAATGGCAGACCGTTTGCCTTCTACACAGGGAGCAGACCTTGTGTCCCAGGTGTGGAAACGAACAACTAGGAACACAATATGAGACGCTGGGATGACATATTAGCCCAGAAAAATGATCTGTGAGAAAAAGATTTGTGGTGGACTGAACCCTGGGACTATTCACATCCTCCGTAACCAACAATCTGGTCACGGTGTGCACAATTATTCTTTTCCAGGAGCTCTGGATACCAACCAGTTCTCCTTTGCTGGAATACTTTCTGGCTCAGGGTCTGCTTTGTGTCATTTAGTATGGTCCTTTGATTAAACACAAATTCATCTAGGAATATTGACCACACGACAACAATATCACCTTAAACAGTAATGATCTTTAAACTGGAACTTAAAGGGCCTTAAGACTGCAGAAATCACAAAGTAATTAATAATAGTGAACCTTTACCAGGTGGCTAATCCAACCTTACCCCAAGCCAATGTCTTACTTAGTTATACTTTCAATATAATGCTATATTAAGTACTTCATCCTGTTACAGATATAAACTAACTGCGTTGGGAGTGTTTCATCTAAGTACGGTGGGAACTGGGGACGGCAACAACAAGAGGAGCGGCCAATGGTATACTGTGTCCAAGTCACTTCAGAATCAGCTATACTGGCCATGTACGGGTACACATACAAGGAATTTCACATCAGTTTTAAGTTGCTCTTAATGTAGTTACTCATAGAACAATTCACAGAAAGATAGAAACAAACATACTGCTAAAAACAAGGGCAACTGAGCCGAAAAAAGTAAAACTACACATAGAGCTATGTACATACTGTGCAAGTAGGTGAAAAACATTCTATAAATGTATATATATATATATAAAGCAACAGTGACCAACAACATACAGTATCTCTCTCTCTATATGTATTACTGTTGTATCTTTCAGTGAGATCTGGTCACCAGATATATATTTTTATCCATGAAATAAAACAAAATATCCCTTCAGTCTGAATATCAGGCCACAACATAATGGCAAATAATTAATTCAAATTGAGAGAATAGTAAAAAGCTCAAATCTTAAATTATAGGATTCTGTAAATTATTTAATCATATTTGGTTCTTTCTTTATGTAGAGGCCATTAGGAAAATTAATGCAGATACTTTATTTTATTTTTTACCTGTATTTAACCAGGCAAGTTAGTTAGGAACTAAAATTATTATTTTCAACCATGTCCTGGCAAGAGGAGGAAATCCTCTTGACAGGAGGGACAAAAGGAAATAAAGAGTATGAAAAAATAACACGGACGGATTAAAGCAACACGACATACAAGAAACATAGCAAAACATAAATACAAACACATTTCACAATGAGAAGCAAGGGCAACATAATAGGACCCTGGGGAAAGCAGCATAGAACAGAGAGTAAATGTTATGGGTGAGTTAAAAACACATGACAAGTTTTTAAAGTCGATTAGGTTAGTGTCTTCAAGATATTTCCTAAAAGCAGATATGGAGATGAAAGTGTCTACTTTCAAGATATTTCGTAGGTCATTCCAGTTATTGGTTGCTGCATGTTTAGTTGGACTGAGTAAATCTGTAAATAGTGTCACCATATTACATCTCCTGAAAACAATGCATCTATTTCAAGGGTCATTTAAAGTTTTCTATTATTCTAGTCTGAATCAAAATTTGGTTGGTTTACACAAACAAGGTATTTGCTTTTGGTATATTGGTGCATATCAAAAAACATAGTAAGCAGAAAACATAAAGAAAGATAAAGCATAAAATGGATAATAATGATATATTTTACTTACTTTTACTTATATTTTACTTTACTTATAATTTGATTAAATATATTAACACGTTCGGTGGATCGATACATTTCAACCAAGCAGACAGCTTCTTACGAACAGTCTATAATTTCAATAGGTTATAAACTGCTATTTTTCCAAGCCGCAGAGTGAGAAACGAGACTGCGCGTTTCAGCTCCGGACCTCTAGGTGGCAGCGTGACGTTTGTCACACCGCTGTGACGTCACCGGTTTGAAGCGGAAGTGGCTGTCAAGTCTGTGGCTGAAGATGTGAGAGGAGGCTGAAAAATGTTTACAAATACTAAACCTTTAAAAAGGACAGTATTACTCGAGCAGTCATGAAGACAGTGTTTGTGACCGTCGGCACCACGAGCTTTGATGACCTAATTGAAAGCATCACGTGTCCAGAGACAGTTCAGGTGAGAAAAAGCGAACAGACACACCTTACCTAACGTTACTTGTGCTGCTAGTTCCCTTTTCCATACTAAAAAATACCAATAATACTAATACGATGTATTATGTACACTCAGTGGTGGAAAATGTATTCATACAACTTACTTAAGTAAAAGGACCTCTATATAAAATACTCTATTACAAATTAAAGCACTGCATTCAAACTTTTTTTGTAGCAACGTGTACGTAAAGTCTCAAAGTAAAAGTACTCATAATGCAGAATGGCTCCTGTCAGTGTTACATTGTATTGATGAATTAATGTGTAGAGTTTCTAACTTAGGTAGTCGACGTGGAGTTAATTATTACTTCTTCATATACTGTTGGGTTGGTTCGTCTATAATAATGCATCATATTTTATACAGTGGTTTATGATTTTTATGTAAAACCTTAATCTGAAAACTAACTTTGCTTCTATAGCTGTAAAATAAATGAAATGGAGGAAAAAGTACAGGATTTCCCTCAGCAATGTAGCAGAGTAGTATGTAGTAAGTATCTTAACTTACACTATTTATGAAAGGAAACGGGGTAGCAATGGTACAGGGGATAAGACACGTGCCTTTGATGTGGGAGACATGGGTTCGATTCCCACTGTGACACTGTGTCCCCGAGCAAGACAGGCGCGTGACCTCTTGTGAGTCACTTTTGATAAAAGCATCAAGGAAATGTAATGTACTGAGTTACTTCCCACCACTCTGTATACCACTAACTGGATGTTGATAACAGGCCTTGACGCTAGAAAAGCTATCAAATTAGTAGGTGTTATTTTATGACATTAATAACAGGAACTGTTGAATGTAATTTGGCCAATAACCATGATATTAGTTACAACTCAAGTTGATAAGTCAAAATGTCACATACTAGCACTTTTTAAAAATATGTGCTTCACAGGATTAAACCAATAAGAAGTTACAGAATAACAACAAGGACATGAAATCAACACTGAAATAAAGTATTATTATAATTGTACTGGAAATGATTTAAATACTTAAAAACAGAAGTTAATTATAAGCCAGACTAAACAAATATGATTTACACTGTTCAGGGCTGTTGAACCTGAAACTTGAACCTGGACTGACTAGCAGGGATGTGTAGTAAGTTACAACGATCTAAGGGATCTGGCTGGAACATATCTTATGATCACATTGCTGAGTTGAACAGGGACAAGGTCATGGAGACATTTAAAGACTAAAATTAGAATCTTAAAGAGACACATATCCAGTGCAAGGGTTTAAGAACCGGCGTATTGTGGTCTTCCTCCTGGTTCTGGTCAAGGTCCTAGCAGCAGTGTTTTGTCCTCATGGACAACAGACCATAACACTAATCCTGGCGAGTTAAAACAATAGCTGTCCAATAGCTGTCAGCTAAAGAGAGCGCTGTCTCTATGAATGTTAAATTAGTTGTAATTTTCTCTCAAATGTTTCATTGACGTCATTGTTCCAAAGTCACCATGTAATCGACACTTGTTAGCACACATCTTATATCGTCTTCTGTCTGAGCAAAATGTTTAAATTATGTTAATTCCTTATGATATTCAAACTTATGTCACCCCAACAAGCTGTCGAGAGTAATTACAGGCTCGTACTGTACAAGCCAAACATTGTTCAACTTCTAAGATCTTTATTTTAAAGTCTAGTAGAGGTCCCAAATTATCCAGAAATACCGAATTTGATGGAATAATGCAGCCTGAAAAATAAGTCTTGGGTCTGAATAGGTCACTCAATGTAAATTTAAATGTCTTACATCTTCCATAAAGTGCTGGAACAAGCTGTAGTGTTGGATAAAATCATATTTCCAACCATAGCTTCTTAAATATTATGAAAACTGTACGTTGAGAGGTTACAACTTTACACTATAAACATAATACACTTAAAATTGGCACTCGGCGTTGATAGTGTTGATAATCTGTGTGAAATCAAAACAAAACTGTGATATTGTCAGTTGTGGAGGCTGGTTCTTAGGACTCAGACCTGCTTTTTTTCATGATTAGGAGGGAATACATCTAGTGTTAAATTAATTTGGTCAGGAACAAACCACCAGTTTTATAATGAGGTATTATTATTTTCTCCCCACAGGCTTTACAGGCTCGTGGATATGAGCGTTTGGTTCTTCAGGTTGGAAGAGGATCTCTTCTTCCTGCTGCTGACAGCTGTCCACGCGTCAGACTGGAGGCTTTTCGATTCAAAAGCTCTATAGCAGAAGACATCGAGCAGGCGGACCTCATTATCAGCCATGCAGGTGAGAAAAATAAATAGACTGTATATAAGAAGTGAACGTAGTCATAGTGACGTCACCCATTGGTTTGTGGACTGCCGTTTTGAAGCCTCGAGTTTGGCCGGTAGGGTGCCGTCATGTTAAGTTTTTGCAACCAGCGGCACAGGATGTGGCCATATTTGGACGAAACAGTTGCGCTAACGGCAGTGTGTGGAGCTATCTAGCTTGCTTGGCTAGGTAGGCACTTGTAATCCATGTTAACTGTCATTTTAACAGGACTGATAATTTTGTCTAGCGAACAACTGTCTTAAAAAGTAAATGTACTCACCAGAGAAAGTAAACGGCCAACTCCTAATAAGCTTTTTCAATGGCACTGGTTAATTTTACAGTGCTGTAAGTACAAGTCATCATACTACCGCCCTGAAGCCTTATGGTCTATTTTCCTCCCAATGGGACCATAATTTACTAAATGAACATCATGTTGTCTTGAAGAAAACTTGAAACTAGCAATTGAGACCATAAACTCACTATAAAAGTGTTTACTGAGGTAATAAATCAGCTGAGAAGTAGAGTCATTTTACCATTATTTCTAATGGAACCGAACTTCTCTTTGCAACCAGAAGACTTTCTCCTTGCTGGTTGTTGGATAGAATGCAGGTTTAAGGGACTTCCGCGTTCGCATCAGATTGCTGACTGGAAACTTCCCACTTGGTAAAATATCAAAAACCTTGAGTACACTTCTTTTTATTATATCACTTATCACAACTGATGCTGCTCCAGAAGTCAAACTACTGTCTATTTTATTAGGTTTTCTAAAAACATAATGCACATTAATAACTATTAAAAGCCTCACCCAGGCAGGTAATTTGTTTGTTAGACATTAAATGATTTTGAACATAAATATAGCAGCAAACAACTACTCTATCTAGAGATGTAGTGAGGAGAGCGATATAACAGCTGTTTTTCAATGGAGTCTGACGGCGAGCAAGAGTGCTATAACGGCCGGTTGTAGTTGATTGGTACAAAATGGATCTTACTGTTTAACAAAAAAGGTTTATCTCTAGGATTCTTTCTCATAATGTTGTCATCTTGCACTTGTACTACAGTAACTTTTTTTAAAATTTGATGGGCTCACTTGTCTCCAAGGATTACGTTGCACTCATTGCAGCCTGTTTGGTGGCAGCCGGCTGAGGTGTAGAGCCAGAATATTTTGGTGAATTAATGATTTATTTCAACCAAACCAGAGTTGGTGATTGTTGAATCAATGGAAAGACAAACAGACGTTTTTGCTGAGTTTTGTTTTATATCGAGTTTGAATGAAGTATTTTTTACGATGATCTGCGAGGTAAAATTATCTTTTTTTCTCAATAGAGTCTGGTGGGCCAGACTAGGTTTGTTTTGGTGTGAGATGCCGGTGCTTTAGTGCGACATGTAGTGGAGGTGAATGTTACTTAAAGCTCCTTTAAATAACTGTAGAATTCAAAGCAAAAGCAAATACATGTATGTTAGCTGTGTGCAAACAATTAACAGAAAAGGGATGATTAATACAGCAGAGCAGTACAACATAAGGGCTTCAGGGGGCGTACAGCAAATTATTAAGACAGGAGGACATTCAAGCAAAAATTCAAAAAACATTGTTGTACTCACACAGAAAAAGCTGACTGGCCTCTTGTGAATGTCTTTGGCTCAAAACTCCAAAACGTAAAATTAGATTGTAGTTGGGTGCGTTTGCTCCTTTTTTCTCTGTAGTGTACACCTGTGGCAAAGCTGCTGCTAGCTGGTGGGGCCAGCAGCATCATAGGCTGCACTTTTTAGGATCTGTCAATGCTCGAGGTCTTTGGTTTGAAGAGTTAAGATGTCTGGTGACATATCTTGGTAGATGACAATGGACGGGATTAAATGATAATTCTGGATGACCTTTATCTGTTTGGTAAACCTAGCTGCAGTTTGCTTCATCCTGTTTTTCTGTTGTAGTACACCAAGACAATACTGTCATGTTATTTTAAAAGCTGAACAACAGTGGTCATCAAAATCTTTAACGATGAAGGGAGGACAGTTGTGTGACTTGGACCGGTAGGCATTTTGTTCAGAGGTGGAAGTCCCTGCTGGGATGTTATCGAGCCACAGAGGTTGTACAGATCTCTGGCGCTTCTTCACTAATGGAGGGTGATTCCTTGCCACAAACCCTCAGATTAACAAGAAATACAGCAGGAAACATTATACTGTATTTTACATATCCTTTTATCTTTGTTTCATTTTTTTATCAAGGCAGTTTATTTATCATAATACAACACCAGGTTGTACAATGACATGAAAGTATTTTATTGTCAATTTTATAATATTTATGACTACTTGTACTGCGGTTCTTGCTCTATCTTTATCTTTCTTATATTTTTCAACCGTACTGTGTTTATTGTTTATTATTAAGCACCAAAACACCAAAGCAAATTTCTTGTATGTGTAAACCTTCTTGGCAATAAAGCTGATTCTGATTCTGAAAGCCATGAATAACTGTATTTGTTTGTTGATGAGGTCTAATCTTACCTGAGGAGGAGACTAGTATGTACTAAAGGATCATATTTATGTTTGTGCAGTTTTACCCAGTTTACTACAAATGATAAACACTTCACATTATTTCTTAATATTTTCAGAAGCATGTAAATACTTCTTAAAACTTGTTCCATCATGTCACACTGTCCCATGTTTGCTGTTTTGTCTTCTATGTTAAATTTTTAATCAATAGTTGAAATAAAACTTATTTTGAGCTAAACTACCTACAAACGATAGCATACATTTCTTTCAGCTGTATCTATGTATCTCTATTGCACAGTGTTGTTCGCCTCCAGGAATAGAAACCAGCAGTTGCAAAAACACAGACTGGCTGCTAGTCATGAATACGGAGCTTGTTTTTCTCCTCAGGGGCAGGAAGTTGTTTGGAGGTGCTCGGTGCAGGCAAGCCTCTGCTGGTGGTAGTCAACGACAAGCTGATGGACAACCACCAACTGGAGCTGGCCAGACCGCTACACATGGACTCCCACTTGTTGTACTGCACGTGCAGGTATTGTGTTCCTCACGAGCCTGTTGCACTTTGTAAATGTGAGGTTATTTAACAAAACAAAAGTAACAAGCTTTCAACCCCTTGATAAATCTTTCAGCACCCTGACAGAAACTCTGAGGACTATGGATCTCTCTGTTCTCCAGCCTTTCTTGCCTGGACAGCCGAAGCTTTTTGCAAACTTTCTAGACAAAGCTCTCGGTCTTTCTTGAAGCGATAATTTTACACGACTGCTTAGTTTAAACTAAGTTTGATGATGTAGTAGATCATGATACTTGGTTATTAGATTGTAATTGTACAACTGACACTGTTGAGTGGTTTCAATTTTGGTATGCAAGAATAATATATGTTATT
>JAPMOB010227450.1:0-12539 GCA_029875015.1 Lepomis gibbosus
CTCACACTCACACCTAAGGACAATTTAGAGTCACCAATTAACCTAGCCTGCATGTCTTTGGATGGTGGGAGGAAGCCGGATCACCTGGAGAGAACCCACGCAGACACGGGGAGAACATGCAAACTCCACACAGAAAGGCCGGGGCCTTCTTGCTGTGAGGCGACAGTGCTAACCACTGCACGTGCCGCCCAAAAGTGAAACCATACTGTTTGAAACTATTTATGTAAAATAAGCATCCAAATTATTGTTTTCACACTTATAGGACTAACTAATTCGAAACTGCAATACAAGAACAACTTGCAACTGACTGGTCTTAAATTTAGAACTCATTGTTTGAAAGATTACTATGAATTACAAGGTTATATCTGCCACGGCTAAACCACATGTGGAAACAGAAAGCTTGACAGTTGGTACAGTAGCTGACATGAGGAGACGCTAATAGAAATGTTTTGGGCTGTTGTAATGTGTTTGACCTTGTCGGCCAGAGTGGGTTGGGGCTAAGTGAATGGTCAATTCATAATCCACTCAAGGTGGAAGAAAGCAGATCCCTTGCTCTGTAATGTTTTTCCCCCAATTTTGCACTGTTTAAGGACAGTTCGTAAATATGTTGAAACATACACGATGATGCAATGCCACAAAAAGCTGACCACAATACACTACTTCCCTTTAAAAACACACACAATTGCACACACAATCATGTTTTCAAGTGGTTAACATGAAAGCCTCTGAACATTTCCCTGGAGTTCCTCAAACCAAGTCACTCCTGAGATGAAAACAACTCACTTGAATAGCGTGCAGCCCGACCCAGTTTGGAGATAGACATCCCTCCTGCACCATCTAAGTTCAGACAGTGTGGGTGATGTGTGAGACGTGGTTTGCCAAGCCATGTCAGCTGTCCTCCCCTGAACCACAGCACAAAATCTTTCACTTTTCTACATAACATCAAATAGAAGTTCCACAATTGGTAATTTCTGCAAAGCATATGTTTAAATAATGCATTAATCATTTATCATGGCTTATCATTTATTTTAAATGCTCAGCAAAAAATGGCACAATGCCTTGCATAACAACACTATTGTGTAGTGACATTAATTATGATCCCTAGAAATATAAACTGACAACTTTTGGGAGGCTAAAAACACTTTTAAAATATATGTCTAAATTGATGCTCTTTGATTGAATTAGTTCTTCTAAAAATACTTTCCATAGATTAGAATATCATTCTTGTCGATCTTTGATACAGAGCTATTGCACATTTGGCAAGTCGAGTGCTCCTCTGGTCTGTAAATTTAGCTCATGTCCCTCAGCTGGCAAATCATCTCTTCACTCAGCTGAGACAGACTAACAAAACATCACAGCACAGCGCGCTCCCAGTTTTCCCACGACCGTCTGTCCTCGACAGTTGGCCCTGACAGTTAGCGAGACAGGTGCACATCTTTCACTGTGCTGTGCAATCGGTGTCAGCACTGCTCCACCATTATGACCTTGACTCATAACTGACCAGGGAGGACCTCTCTGTTTGCATTTGTAGGCTCTAACATTAAATTGACTTGTGTTTACATTGTAAAATTACAGGACTCAATACAAGCCTATAGTTATACTATTCTGTCTGGACAGAGTTTGCATGTAGAGGCGTTCACTGTCACTGTGTGTTTTGTCTGGATCTTCAGTTTTGCTCTGAGGGATAATATAACAAGGATTATTAAGTCTGCACCTCTATGAACCATAACTCCACAGATGAATAAAAGTGGAACACTTTTCAGACCACAAATCAAATCATCACCCGTCATTGACAGCTATCTGAATAAAATAATCAAAGCACATGCTTAGCGTGCAGCTATGCCTAGTAAACCTCTGCTATGACTTGGTGTTTATAACTAGAAAAAGACTTGTGTCCTATTTTTTGTTATGTTGTAGTAATGCAGCTGGCCAATCAGGGCCCAACCTGAAAAAAAACAAAGCGTTTTTGAAATTCAAGTGATAGTTGGACACTTTGACTTGTGCTTTGCAGTGCTTTCAAGCTGTAAAGGTCTGCACATAGGGTTAGAGAACATTGTGTATATGCACATTGGAAACAATCCAATTTGAAATCAGCGGATCTAGTAGACTAGAGGGCAGATATTGTAACACCATGAATAGAAAATGCACCATGAGCCAAATGGAGCAAACACACCAGACCCTCTATTGTCCCATCAGAACAAACTTTACAACACAACAAACTCTCAAACACATTTCGGCTTGGCAGCGTACACGCTGTTGAAGAGAGTGAAGCTCCTCCATGGGGAATGAATGAAGCTGGAGCACCATCCCAATCCAAACCCTCTACCTAACCAGCCCTCCATATGAAAGGTTTGACCTTGCTGTTCAAATTGCTGACTTTTTGACCTCGGTTGAAGTTTGCCTTGACCCCTGCACAAGTGCACAATGCCCCTGGCTTGGGCCAGATCACATGCCGCAAATACCTGGAGCGTGGGTTTACTTATGGAGTAAGGCGTGCCAGCAGCACGCACATGAGCAGAGCAGCTGCTGCGTAAAGCTGCTCGTTATGAGCCTGTGATACTTTCACATTCCAAACTATCAGTGAGTGTGGATATGAGAAGTGGCACACTCAGGGGAGTGACACAGATATGGGTGTAACCGATGTGTGAATGTGTCTTGTGTATATGCAAGTGTGTGTGTGTTTATGATACACAAACCATAGCTGAGTGTAAGCAATGTACTGGGCATATAGATGCATGGGATGCTTTGCAGCGAGGGGCATGTTAGTGCATGTATCATTACGCTATTTACTTATAGCTCCTGCAACATTGCTGACACAATCAAAGTTTGGAGGTTGTGTGGCCATAGCAGATATTGTTGTGCACATGCCGCTGTACTAGTAAAAGTGGGAGATGATGAGATTGCGTTGTAAGTCTGTGTCTGTGCATGTTTGTACAATACACCCACCTCCACATGCTCCAACAATTTAAGATAAGGTTGGGGGTGGGGTCATTGTAACATTAGTAAAGAACTGATGGAGATATGATGTCTTAATGAGGCGGGCAGTGCTGGAGGAAAACGACAGTGGTACCATTATCACGAGGTCCTCTCGGGCCACCTCAAACCCTAGTCAGAAAGGAAGCCAGTGAGAAAACAATAAGGGATGTTTCCTTGCCACATAGACCATGATAATGCAGACTGTGATGAGAGCGATAACAACCCCCCCTGCCATGCTGTGCTATTCTGGGAGGAGTGGGCTCTGGAAAAATAGGATATCCCCCTTTGTTTTGGTTGGTGTTAGTTGTTTTTGTGCGTGTGCCTACAGAACAAATTTTTTATCTTTTTCATCGGCCTCTCCGACAATATGTTTTGTTTTTTATATTAGCTTTCTCAGTGATAGCGATGGGCTGTGTCATACACATTTTGATATCCTGTCCTGTCTGTAAAGTGGGATGTGGGTCAGAGGGTCACAGGGGTCAAGCATAAGGGTTACAGATGCTGCTCTGCTACACAAAGAGAAATTCCTCTCCTGACAATCTCATAAAAATTATGGAACAACATAAATACAACCTACATTTAAAATGTAGCTGTTAATATAAAGAAATTGTAGTAGGAAAGAAAGTGTAATTCTTTTTTTTACATGTTGGAAATAATAAGATATCAATCAATCAAAATTGCCAATTTAAAAAATGCCAAAATTTTAACTCATTTTTTCCTAAAATTAATTCTTAAAATTACCCTGACCATTAAGGTCTTTGTTGGTGAGTAGAAGGATTTTAAATTATATTCTGGATTTTACAGGGAGCCAGTGCAGAGAAGCTACAACGGGAGAAATATGATCTCTTTTCAGGTTGCCTTTCAAAGATTTCAAACTCCTGAGACTTAAAACACTAAAGCTAAATCAACCTACAAGTATATTAGATAATATTAGACAATCAAAAAATGTCTGTTGGCCTGATAAGGCTTGTGCAAGGCTTTTAACTATGTACTGTGTTCATAGCTTGTGTTCCAGTATGTCGTGTGGGAGTTTTGGTTTTAAATTTGTGGATGGTGGACATCCATGAAGATCAAGGCTCAGTCAAAGAAGCGTGAGGAGTTAAAAGCCATACTCCATGACGGCAGCAGCAGTAGCACCAAGCAAACGGATAGAAAAGTAGCTCCCCACCCAGCCAAAAGCTGAGACTATCCGCCAAGAAGTGGAGGATGTCCACAAGGAGCTTCACTCCCCCGGCCTCAAGGCGGGTAAGAAGGCCACCACAAAACCACTGGAGGGAGGAACTGACTCTTAAAAAGCGCCTGCACGTAACAGATTACCATCTCAGCAGGAAAAAGAAATGATGGCGGAGCATAACAGAGCCATCAACAGGAGCAGACTCCAGGAGACGCAGCAAAAAGTGCAGGAGGAGTGGAGCATAAAAAATTGAGTCTGTCCTTCAGAGCTTCCAGCTGAGCCCCTGTGAGTCGAAAGACTCTATAAATAACAGGAAAAAGAGGAGCTCATAACGGACTTGAAAGAGCTGCAAAGTATGTTGCAACTAAAAATGATCAGCTGAGGCTTCAGCTTATGAAGGCAGTCTCAAAGGACTTGAAGCTGGTCGAAAGAGCTGGAGAAAGAAGCTCTTGAGCTAGAAATGGAGGGAATGAAGCTCATGCAGAAAGAGGCTTGCAGAGAGGAAGTGACTGCTGATCAGCTGGAGGACTTCAAAGGGCAGCTGGATGAAAACACTGGCTCTGTCTGGCCTTGAGTTGGCGTCCAAGTTGAAAACTCATGAGAAGGAAGGATAGGGGATGAAGACAAAGGTGGAGGTGCTCGGAAGCTACAAATGTGTAAGCTGATTGCAGCCCTGAAGTGGGCTGCGGAGAAGAGGTTGACGCATAATAGTTAAAAGTTCCTGAAACTCCAAAGAAGGCTTCTGTGTGAAGGCGATCCTATTTTCATAATGCAGACAGATATGGCACCAAAATGTAACCTGGCATTATCAGAAATCACATCAGTTCTTTAGTTTCAGACCATTTTGAGGTTTTTGTTTGTGAAATGTGTTTTTTTATCATCATGCCACATTTCTCCTCTTCTTTGTGCACGTCCTCCCTCCTCCTTTGTCTGTCTCTGCGCGAGCTTGGAGTTATCTGTCAAGGAGGGGGAGGGATGCTTCACCACCCCGCCCTGCACTAATCCGTCCCTCTCTCTTTAACACACACTGGCAGCATTGAAAGGATTTGTTTTTCTACGTTAGCTCCATCTCGCTCCCTCCATGCCTGATCTCAGGTTACAGTGACTCTATGTTTTCCTGTCAGCTTTGTAAAAGAGAAAAATTCCCAGCTGAGACTTTGGCCTGGACAGGGAGACACAGCTGGTGCCCCCGAACCCACAAGTGTTTGCCCTGTTTGCCGCAGCTGACGCTGAAATTATAGCTTGCCACAACCTTTTTATTTGAGCTGCAGAATCAAAGTTTAAGTGCTTTTTAAATGTGAATCATGAACACAGTTTGGTGACAGTGTTAGTAAGTTGTTTATACATTTAGCACTGTAGCTTTGCAGAGTTTGACAGTTACTCCCACTGGATTCCCATATTTCTTCACTTTGTGGATACAGGAGATCATCTTATCTAAACAAAACCCAGTCCTGTACATGCTTAATGTCTGTAGTTTTATACTGTTGTAATATAAATACTATAAATACTTCAGGAAAGCAGACCACAAGGACAATCAAATTATGATACATGATGGCTTTAGCCCAGTCCCTGGCACTTAAAGCTGAGATACACCCAAGTAGATGATGTGTCCTGTGATGAACTGCTGTTTTCTCCAAGGGCTTATCTTGCTTTTAAAGTATTTTTTCAGTCTGTCCATCATGACTTGGTTCATGACAAAAAAAATTCACTAGCTCTGTTGTGGAAATTCCAGTAAAGCAGACTCTTGTAAGAACGTCCATCCGTGCAAGGAGTACAAGCGTCCTAGCTTTCCAAAACCCATTTCATTTAATTGAGAAAATCTTGAACACCTGAGGAGAAAGTAGTCCCCTGTACTAACAAACTACATCACAGTTACAGAGAAGTTATATACATTTGGAGTCACCCTTGATTGTATAGTGGCATTAAATGGAAACTGAACAGTATCCTTGTGACTGTATTTTAACCAAATGTATATACGTTAAAGAAGTTTTTCAAGCATCTGCAGTTTGGGGCCCAAAGGACACGTGCATTAAGGCATAATGCTCCACATAAAGTGCATGTCATAGTCTGTATAAAACATGGACCTAGTCTCTGTGACATCTCACATAGGTTTTTATAGAGCCTGGGTAAACCTGCTGACCACCTGTGAAGGTACCCACCTGTCACTCAAAGCAGCCCACCCTTAAGTTTGAAGCCCTACTTGAAGCCTTATATGAAAAAAATCATGCCCTGCACAGATGTACAGATCATGATTAGGGAAATAATCTATGGAGAATGAACACGTTTTTTGAACCAGGCTCTAAACACATTTATTTCTCCTAAAAACCAAAAAATTATCCCGAGGACAACAACACAATAAGGTGCTGGTAGATGGCAGGATAACTCTATCAAAAATCACAAACAAACTACCGCACACAGATTCGACTTACTCATTTATTTGTGAGCAACGCGTTTCGCTCATTGCTTCTTCAGGCTCACAGTGAAATTAGAAAAGCATTTACAGGTGTGTTAAGTAGATCCTGTGCAGGTCATGTGACAAGCGCAATGACTGTATTACCTGGCTCCCACAAAAACATCATCTTATACAGAGTATCAGAACATCATATACATATGTACATACCATATTTAAAACAAATTTTTAAACATACATAAGATAGAAAAATTACTATATTACCCAACCACATAAATATCATCAGGAAAAACAGCCTGACATTCCTACCTTTAGTACATATCCCTCAAGGGGAGGGTAGGATATTAGCTAACCTTGTAAAAAGGAATAGAACCCCACATCAGAGACGGACACAACAATAATAAACATTTATTTCTCCTGTAAAGTTGGGCATTTTAATATGGGGGGGTCTACATTACTGTTCATGTGTAAAACAGACTGATCCAGTCAGTGCAATTGTTGCTGCAGTCAGCGTTTCACAGATCTCAGATCAGTTGGTGAGTTAAAGGTTATCATGACCCATAATCAGGATTGACAAAAATATTAGAATTGACCAATACTGGACAGTGTCTTTAAAAAGAATAAGGAGGTTAATATTTGGTCCATCTTTCATTTTAATGCCCTCAAGACAGTAGCGAGCTCAAAATAAGAACTCTTAAGATGTCATGCCATGCGACGGTGATTTCACCTGTTAGATAAGAGCCTGGAAAGTCCCCTATGCGTGACTGTTAAAGCTCATCTAAGAAACTGGTTAAGTGAGGTCTCTTATCAAGAAAGTACTCATGCTCCTGTTTGTGGTCATCTTCTTAATGCAAACAAATGTATGCAGGCACGCTCACAAACATAATCAGACTGCTAGCTGCTTCCTTGCAACGGAAGTAAGTAGTAAAATTTGCTTATATAATACATTTTAGTAGCTCACCTCTTTCTATACCGCTGCATGTAAACTGAAACCACCAAAGTCACCAAAGAAATGGCACATCGCTCACATCTGTGTTTTCACTGCAGAGATGAGTGTGATCATCAGCAACCACAACACTAGCCAAACAGGGCATTCTACACACAAACCTCATCGCCCACAACTTTCAACCAGATGAAGCAGACTGTGGCATTTGCATTTGCAGACATCCTTTATGCACAATGTCTGTGTGAGTGTGGGAAAAAGGAGATTAAAAAGGTGTGACAATCTCGTGTCACACAACTTAAAAGAGGTGAAACAAACCATCAGTATTTGTCACACAATGAAAATTGCCTGGTTTTAATCTCTGAAGCTGCCATAATGTTGTTTCTTGAATGTACGGGCTTCTGAATTGTGTTGTTTCACTCACAGTATGTGTGTGTGCGTACCAGCAGCTGGATGTCATTACTCATGTTTGCGTGTGCTCTGCTCAGCTCTCCCTTTGGCCTTTCTGTAAGTGTCTGTGGAGCCTAAGGCTGCACTGCTGAGCAACCAGAAGTTTAATGTTCTCCACACGAAATTAAGCCTGTGCCAAAGTGTACAGGCTCCCTATCACTCAATGTTGTGATAGCCAATGCAGTTTTTTTTAATAAAGGCCTACTTACACTGGCAAGAGTTGGCTTTGGTGTAATTTAGATGAAATGAAATGAAATGAAAACCTTTCAAATCAGGAGCTTCTTGTAAGTAAGCTGTCAGAAAAGTCACATAGGGCTTATTATAACGGTTTGTTATGAGGAAGATGTTCAGTTTTTGACAACACTGTTTATGATCCTGGGAACGGAACAGCTTATCTATTTAGCATCTGCAGTAGTGATCTAGACTGAGGCCAATTAGGCCAACGACATAATATAATGAGACACCCTTGTGTCCTACAAATGATGTTCATGTGCTACTAATCTGAAACAGCAATATATATTTGCCCAAAAAATGTGCTAAAGCAGAAAGAAGTCTGAGGTGTAAATAAAAGTGTGGAAGTTATAATCATTTATAACCCTACCTCAAAGATGCCCTGTGGGGTTTTGGCCACCTGTGGTGCTATGGAGCAACATTTTGAAGAGCGGGTCGCCATTTTGTTTGTATCTCGCACTCTAGTAGAACACGCACAAGGATGCAGGTGACCCACCACAAATTTCTGCGGATGGCTTAACGCAGTGCAATAGGTCAACAGTTGGGGATGTTGATGTGCAAAGAAACTCAGCATTGTGCCAGCAAAAGGTGGTGAAGAACTGAAATGAATGATTCCTTGAATATCCTCAAAAACAAAAACCCTTCTGTAAAGAGGGGACCAAGCCTGGTAGTGACACCAATGTCTGTGTTTGTTTATCTCGCTCAAAAAAGAAAGAAATCAAAGTGTGCAGCAACATGTACAGTGCATGATTGTTGCAACCATATCTATACATATCCCTTCAAATGCTAATATACAAAACCACAACATTATCAACAGCAGACAGTGTCTGACACGAGGTTTCCTTGTCTGTCAAGCTGTGGGAACGGGTCTGATGGGAACAGCAGTCAACACTCTAATTATGACATGTGACACATCCTCAGTGTGAAAGAGGCTGTAGCTCATAGATCCTGTCACTCACAGATGATATCTATGAGAACTACATGTCTGTAGAGAGTTTGTGGTCTTGAAGAAAATGCCAGTAGATTTGAGACTTAACATGAGTAGGTCATGTCAAATTTTCATTTTTACAAGACAGGTTCACATGTTAGCTGTTAAAATCTTAGAGACATACTGTATGTGCTGGTCATGTTGCTGATATTGCCCAGGATATGTTGACTAGCAAAGACTAGCAGACTGGCTCAGGGGGGGTAATTCAACCAAGAATCAGTCATTTTTAGAGCACCATCAAACCCTTTTGAATTGGGCAGTGATTAGTAAGTGTGGAACTAGGCGAATTGTCAAAACCTGCATTGATTATTATTTTATTTTGCTACTGGTGGCAGTCCAACAAGCTGCAAACACAACAATGACACATTATAACCTTATTCATTTATTATTCATTTTATTTGTAGCCACTAAATGCTACATTGTTTTCACAAGCTAGTTAACTGTGTCTGTCTGCCATTATGTGCAGAGCATGAAAGCATGTAGTGTAAAATGTGTTCATCTCAGTTCTTTCGCTGAAAACATCTCTGCTTGCTTCAGCAGGAAGTAACGTGAGTGGTAAAACAAAACAACTAGAATTGTGAGCCATAAAACCAAAACAATGAGCTGAAAGATGCTAAAGCGCTCTGTAGAGCTAAGACTACATCCACTTCGTTTTCATTTTAAAATGCAGCACTTTTGCACTTTCACCTAAGTTTGAAAATGCAGCTGATCCAGTTTTCGTTTTCAAACTCCGGGAAACCAAATCAGTGCGGACAGGTGAAAATGGAGGATTTTAAAAATGATGCAGACGCTCACATTTGGCTTCCTAATTGACCCTTCGTTAAGCCACGTCCCACTTACTGTTACTGTTACAGTTGCTAAGTTCAACAACTAGCTAGCTAGCGTTAGCTAACTAACATCACATTAGGAACAATCCACAGCCAACATGTTTCTGGATTTGTTGTAGGTTTTGGTTAGTTAATAAATCGTACTTCTCCTTTCAACCTCTCTGTGGCTGTAATTACTACTTGCACCCCAGGAACAGCGTTTAACCATATCTTGGTAAAATACAGCAAAAGAAAGCTATAAAACAGCTCCTTTTGCATAGGGGTCAATGGAGCGCAACCACGGAAGTGTCAGACCTCTCTTAGAGGGAATCCCATACTGCGCTGTGATTGGCCAGCTGCGTATTTAGGGTGTGGCTTAGCGAAGAGTCAATTGGGTCTTATCAGTCATGCAAAGCAAAAACAAAACACTATTGACAGTTATTGTTTTTTTCAAATATTTTTACTGTGCAAATAAAACTTGTACTGTGCGATGACTCCCACTCTGTTTTCCAACGCCATAGTCACTTTGCGCTCCCGTATTACTTTCAGTAACAGTTCCACCTCGTTGTCAGTCCATGCAAAGAAATCTCTGGTGTGGTTCTTCACCATTGCTATTCTTCATTCGTCTCTAGTAGTACTTTCCCAGTGTACTACGTTTAAAACAAAAAGGTAGTAGTGTGGATGTAGCCTTAGGAGAAGTGCAGACGGGTGATACGTCTCTGTTGGTTAATAACGTTAACCTTTTCATTGTAATTTCATCTCAATATCGATAAGAGCACATCGTATAACTCTGAAGAACTGTATCTCTCTTCGATCCCTGAAATGCAAAGCAATGATATAGTAACCTTTGCCTCCACAGCTGCTTTGTTTTTAATACAAATTGGTGTAACTTGAAATCAGTTGGTTCATGTGTCATTATGTACAGGTCAACACACGCTAGTTTGGGCAAATTATTTGCACTAAATCATATTCTTCAAAGCTCAGGCTGCATCACACAGAGACAATTTGCAAACGAATTGGTGCCCATGGACAATTGACTTATTTTACTATAAAGTCATGCCGCCATTATGTCATGGTTTTGGGTTGTTGTACTTGTATTTCCTGTTTTAGTTGCCTCAATTCCTCTCTCTGTGGTTTTTGTTCTTTGTACTTATGTAGAAAACTTCAAAATAAAACAGGAAGCCCGGAAAGAATGAAAAACTGACAAGACAAAAATCTCTGGTGTCCATGTATAAACTTTGCCTCATGTTTGTGTGGATTGACTGAGTGTTTCCTCCTGTGTTCAACAACCCTGCCCTCTCTGTTCTCTACATAAGTTTGCGTTTTCTCATTGTTCATTGCCAGTCGTCCTTGTATGTTGTTGTGTGTCTCTGCCGTTTCCCCTGTGTAGTCTGTTGTGGTTGGATGTTTTTTGGATTTGTTTATGTGTCTGACTGCCAGCCTAACCTGTGCTGTAAGTTGCTCTCACTGGCTCAAATAAACCCTGAAAACTGTACCCGCTCCAAACTTTTTCTACTTCCACTTTCTGCTTAGCTTGGCTGTTAAACTACAGTATAATCCCAGACTAAAACAACAGCAGGGTGAATAATGAGAGACATGAGTTTCAAATGATGGCCCTTCAAACCTCTGAGAGACACACCAGCCACTTAAGACTCGTACAGACTGCACAACTTTCAGCAACGACCGATGGCTGTGCTGTTCACACTACTTGCTGTCTTGTGACGGGAGTCTGAAGTCTTTGTGGCGTTCACACTATTTGACCTGGTCCACAAACCAGGTATGGTCAAGAAAACACACGTGAAATGTAAAATGGGAAATAATGCGACCTACACACAAAACAGATGTTGTTTGTTATTATAAAGATAGAAATTATAAAGACAAAGAATATGGATCAAAAAATGGATTAGCACAGGTAGCAGGGATTGTGTGAGCTACAGAGAGAGCTGGAGGTGAGTAAAAAGTGTTTTGCGGTGAAAAAGTAGCTGCCTGCTCTCATTGGCTGGATGTGGATGTGGAGTCGGCCGACTCCGCCAGATGTTTGGCATGCTAGATATCTGGCAGACGTTGGCGATGTATCAGAAATGTGTCAGGGAGCGTTTTGATGCGTTGTTGTGTAGTTAACACACAAAACCACTGCCGATCGACCGCTGATTTACCCCCGATCACACCCTGACGGTCGCCAAGCTCGCCGAGTGGCAAAATGGGCTAAAAATCGTGTAGTGTGAACTAGGCTTTAGAGAAGTCATGTAGTTATGCAGAAAAACAAGAGTGTTTCAGATAAGTGTTATCTACAGAATATCTACAGGTGACATACTGACATCACTCATCCCATCACAATGCTGAAAATGTCACAAAGTGACACAAACACTGACAACACTGGTATCTAGGGCTGTCAACTTTAGTCGTTTAGTCGACTAATCGGTCGATGCCGTTTTGGTCGACTGACATTCTAATTGGTCGACCAGTTGCATTTTTTTTTTTAAATTTACCAATAGAAAGAAATTTTCAGTGATTTACTGCTTGATATTTGTTGTAGGACAGAATTGAAGGTTAGTCAGCTA
>JAPMOB010227451.1:0-12773 GCA_029875015.1 Lepomis gibbosus
CGAGTATCATTCTTTATAGTACTCCCATGATATGAGTTTAACACTCCTGTAGGACACGCTATGCAGCTGATAATTTTGCTCTGATAAGTGTATAATATCTTTCTATAAATTACTATCAGACTCTATAGTTGTTATACATCACAAGGGCTCTCAGACAAAGGCAAATCGAGTGAACAGCTGGGGAATAGTCTGCTGCGAGATGCTACGGAGCAGATAAGGAATCACTGAAGGTCTAAATCTCTATTAACTGCTGCATTCCCCGGCGTCAGGATGAAATATAAATGGTGATGAAGTTTACAGACCTGACAGGTGATGACAAGGTTATCATAACTTAGGCCAACACACCCAGGATGTGTTAATCTCTCTGGTAAAGCATTGTGATCCCATCGCGTGTCCTTGACATGGATAGTTTATGATATCAATCTCGACTGTATATAATATCAGGTACAGAAGGCTTATCTGAATACCACAGCTTCCACTCCTTATCAGTATAACTTGTACTTTATGTCTTTTGTAAAGTAACTACCACAGCAGCTTGGGGGCATTTCCTGTTAAGTGGATGTCTTCACGAAAGCCACACAACACAGCGGGACTGTGTGTCATTAAAAATTCCTCACAGCCTCCAAACTAAACAGCAAAACAGGCAATTTGTCATTGAGTTCCCAAGCGAGACGTGAGCATTTTTTATTTTTTTAATATAAAACCGACATGACATAATCTGTCAGCGTCACCCTAAACTGAACCAATTATTAGTTTTTGTTTCACTGTGTCTTTAAGGATAGCAAGTTCATGAACTGAAACTTGATCCAGGACCAAAGTCAGGCCAGCCCCAAATTACATCCAATTAAATCAGCTCGGGTAGGGTATCGTATTACCATAAGTCTTGGGTCTAATATGTAATATAAATATAACTATAATAATAATAATAATTATAACACTTAATTGCATCTGAGTGAACTCACATGGTGCATCATCATCATCATCATCATCATCATCATCATCATCATCATCGTGTTTTTGGGTGATACAGAAAGTGTAAACAGTGAACCTCAGGAACAAATTACATGAATTGTTACTTTTTTCGCCCACGACTGCTCGTTAATTGGTGGCGCATCATTCTCCTGCCAGTGTTTATACAAATTTAAACAGAGGAAGCAAACAACAGCTCATTGTAGAATGAATATTCATTAACAGCCAAATGAAACTGTTTTCTTGTGTATATATTTTGAATTTACACAGTCTATCAATGGAGCAAAAAAAACCCAATACAAGAGTCAAGCTACTAAAGATTAGATTTGAAATGATTGGTAGATTAATTAATGTGTCCACAGAAAATTATTTGGCAGCTACTGTGATGATTAACCATTAAGTCAGGTTTTATGTTTTCAGGTGAGGACAGTGGCATATGAAATTATCATTAAAATTCTTTAAGTCACAATATTGTTGAATTAATCTTACACTGTCATGATTTTGCCCCCTAAATGATGACCATTACGCAGCATGGGCCGGCTGGGTTATTCTAAATGTTTACTTGCTGCTGTTAGACAAATGTAATCCATGTTTTCATTTTGTTCTTATTGTGACAAAACCTAAAGTCTGTAATCTTTGGTTTAAACAATAATGTAAAAAGTTTACTTTGTTGCATTTTGATGCATTCAGGCTTCCTAGTTACAAATGAACTAAATCTCGCAAACAAAACTTGTGTGGACTCACAAGTAGCTTGCTAATTGGACAGAGTTTGGTAACCTGGCGACCTGTTGGGTTAAGATGTAGGCGATGAGGGGGTGTCAGAAATGAAAATCGGATCTGACTGCAGTCCTCGGAACTTTAGCTGAGCATTTTTGATAATTGTCAGTTTGTATACTTGCGTATTTTTGTGGGTTACTTCAGGGAGCTGACAGATGATGTGTTAAGATGTAAATAATGAAATGAAAGATGGCTGCATTCCATTTTGCTGCTTCAGTTTCAACGTCTTGGTATTGTCCATGCTGGCATGTCAAAGTAAAGTCAAAATACTAATGGCTATGGCAAAAAACACATCAGTTTTACAAGACAGAGTTGATGTAGTGGTAATGCTAGCCTCCTGAGTGGTGTGTACACTAGGAGTTGTGTTGACCAGACCTGCATGCTTAGCTCTCAGTGCCCAGTTTTTTCAAGCCTTTTTCTAAAGGAATAGTTCAACATTTTATAAAATATATGCGTATACCTTTTGCTCTGAGAGTGAGAAGACAAGATTGATATCAGTTTCTTGGCTGTGTGAAATGTAAACAGCCAGAGTCAGGATGCGGTTAGCCTTGCTTAGCATAAAGACTGCAAGCTCTTGCCTAGCAGCAAGTCTAAAGCTCATTAAGAACACTGTTAGAGCTCGTTTCTGATTAATTCACAAATATAAATGTAAAAATTACAATTCATATTTTAGGGGTTGTCATGTGTTACCGTTTGTCAGGTTGCCAGATATGGCTAATGATCCCAGGTTCTGGTCTAGGTCGCGGTACAGGCATGATGGTAGCAAACCATTAAATCCACTGTGATAACAAGACTTCAGAAAGCTGCTCACAGTCAACGCACCTAGCTGTAGTTCACCAAGTAATACTTATACCATGGAACTTGCTCTAAAACCACAAACTGCAGTTTGTTGATGGAGTGAACAATGCGTTAATTAATGAGTGGATATTTGAAATTTGGACAAAGCCTGATTTGATTTTTTCCATTTTCAGTTTTGGTGCTAAGCTAACAATATCCCAGCTCCAGCTCTATACTTGTACAGACATGAGAGTGATATTCATCTTCTCATCTTGCTCAGAATAACTGCATTCACCAAAATGTCGAACCATTTCAACCATGTTGAACTGCAAACTGCAGACTGTGGACGTTTTGTCTCCATTTTAGAACCATTACACCCCTACTGCTTACTGCAACTTCATTCTGCCCCTCATCACATCATTCGGGCACTTTTGAACCCAAGCAGCCTCTGCTAAGTTCAGTTGCTTCTCTTGTGTGAACGTAATGCAAAACTAAACTGCAGTCCTTTACATGGAATGGGTACCCCTAGTCATTTTCACCCCTAAGGCTTGGACTGTGTGTTGCTGAGCCTGAGTGGCATTTAACAACTCTCAACCTAGCTACCCTTCAACGGTCGTTTATCATGGAAAGAAGTGTCTAAAGGTCTACCAGGTGAATGAAGTCACCCTTTTCTCCTCCTTTTCATCCATAGTATGACCACGGTCTCAGCAGGTCGTTTAACATTTACATGGCAAATCGTAGTTATTAGCCTCGTGCTCAGAAAAAAAGAGGTTATGAGCTAAAGTATCTAGCCCAATTACTGCTGTGCTGTTCTCAATTCCACGGCATCATGCTGTGTGCAAATTTCACCCTTCAATTGACGTAATACCTGTGACTCAATACCCTTACCATAATTTAATAATAAAAAGAGCTTTTGACGTGCGTAGTTGTGGCAGTCATTATTCTGAATGGCTCCATTTATCTTGTCAGAGGGGCTGTTGACTGCAGCTGAGTGACTAAATGGCACCAGCAAAGTGCCACTAAGCATATTTGAACTAGATGTATATTGATTCATTTTGTAATTAGCACCCAATGACTTAATGATGCTTGACTGGACAGCTACACCATATATCAGAATCCCAGTCGAAAGCTTTTATATACAGTTCTGACGGGGATCAATATTAACAACCTGTTTCTCTTACGCACCGCACCTACCTGTGTATTTGTTGGTTAGAATTTTCTTCACATTGTGACTCATGAGGTAAGATTACTAAAAATGTCACAGTCTCTCCTACAATGCTGAGTCCTGCAGTGAAGACTCATTTCACCAAAAAACATTAGTCTGAACATTGGAGGGATGTAGCAACAGGGAAGCAGCTTTGCACAAATAAGTTTCAAAAATAAAAATGATATTGTGAAACAGGAGCGAGACTTTGGTGTACATGGTCTTATTTTTGTTACTGAAATCTGTATTACAGTGTGTTTTAGAGTCAATACAGGAATTCAATACATACAATGTTATTTTCATTTATAATTCCAATGTAATGGGTTTTATATGAAGAAATTACATTTGACATTGAAAGCGACAGCATTGGATAAAAATTAAAACTGATTTTTTTTTCACATTGTCCTTTGCAAATAAAAAGAGCTATGTGAGAGTAGGTTTGATAAGAGATTTGATAGTCTTAGCATAACAGCTTTGGGTGTTTTGCCCATCAGAACCTGGATCCAAAGATTCCACCAACAATTTAGCAAAACATCTCCGTAGAGCTGCAGAGGTACATGTGAAACCTTTGATTACACATAGTTAATGAATTGTTAATGTTAAAATATTTTGTTGACGCAGCTTTAAAACATGGGCTTACAGGCAGAAAGACACAGAAACAGCTGATGGGATATACTGTATAAGGATCATACATAATTTGCACTTCCTGCAGATGTTGCACAGTAAAAAGCTACCAGGAAAAGGACAGAGTATGGCCTTTGGGAAACATCTGTGCACAAAGTTTGGGGTTTTATTGTCAGTGGTTAACAGCAACTGGAAAAAATAAAACAAAAACAACATTGTGTAAAATAGTGTCTGATAAACCTTTGCAAAGTGAGGCCTCCATTTTCAGCACTTTTCAGTTTTGAGCTTTTCTCACCTGTTCAAGCGGAATTTTATTTACAATATATTATCCCTTTTCCATTTAATTTAAGTGTTTGCAGCCCTTACACTGATCAAACACTTTCAAAGAGAATATCATTTTAGGGAGACATCACGTTAGTCTGAAAACATATTAACTTTTTGTAAATGAATCCCAGTGTTATGAGGGAAGTTATTTTATATAATCTATTAGTGACAAAACCAGTGTGAAGGGACTATATTTAAGGGCTTCGTCAAATACACCACAAATTAAACCAAAGAAACGTGAGCCAGAGAAAGCTGTCTAGACAGCTGTCCAGTTGTGAGATACGATGAAGATATGAAGACAGGAAAAAGCTAGTTTGATGATCTCTGTGTTTGTACTTACTGAATGTAACATCGCCTCCAAACAAACCTACCAAAACACGCCCTGTGAATGTTAGTCCTTGGGAAGGATCAATTTCCCAGATGGTTGGCGCCTGGATGTTCTGCTGTTTGTGGATCAGCTTTCTGAGACGAACACGCTGATGAATTATTTCAGGGTCTGCTGGTGGAAGTGGGGGGAGGAGGTTTAACGCGACAGGAGGAGGTGTATGTGTGTGTTTCAAGCAGGTGTATATGAACACTGTTACACGTAGATCCCCCTATAGATAAAAAAAAGAGTATTACAGAAAAAATTTGGTATTTTCCCAAAGACACACGGAAAGATTTTTGCTGTTGCTAATTTCATGCTGTATTTTATAATCATCTACTTTACATGTGGGTAAGAAGTGCTCAGAGCTCAACCAATGATTTAAAAAGTAATTTTCAGGCATTCTCTTCATGGGATCATTTCTACTGAATTACTGGAGATTCTTTATTTAGCTTTCATTACCATTCTGTCCGTGTTGTTGGCGATTTTGATTACAGTCTGTACAGAATTCTTAAATGATTTATTTTAAAGCAGTTCAGTCACCCACTGGTTTTCATTTATTTTTGTGTGTCAATTTATTAGCTGCCTTTTTAAACTTGCTTGAATTACTCAAAGTCCACATCAAGTCTGCATTCATTGTGCATACAGGGGAATAAACTAGACAAAAAAATAATGGACTTTCTTATATTTTCGCTTTACCCCTGCTGGTCACTACATTTGTCACGTTTACAAATAAAGTCTCAGGGTCTGAAAAAGGTATGCAGCGGACCAAACCACTATGTGGCATATGAGGGGGAGGACCTAATCTTTCAAAAGTCAACTGTTGTAGCTAGGCCAAGCTATGATTTAGCTGAAGACATCATGTTTACTTCAAGTCAGCTATCCTTCAGTAGTGACTGTCACTAGCATCATTAAACTACTTTACGTATCTGCAAGAGCAAATGAAACATGAGCTCAGCAGACTCGCCCCCAGCATGACATGAACTATCCACCCTTGGAATGCATACAAACCTGTCAAAACTGTAATCCAAACACACATCAAATTTCCACCCGAAGTCGATCTGGTCAGGTCAATCACAACAGTTTTTCCAATACGCGGCGGGGTTTGATACAATAACTGGTCCAGATTTGCTTTCAGAAACCCATTTTAGTGTGTGTTTTAGTATATACATTTGCAAATTAGTCAGAATTAGTCTAATATATATTTGTAAATTAATCTGGCGATGCCAGGTTAGCTATGTACCAAACTAAGAGTGAATTTTTATGTATCTTATGTGCCTCAAATCAAATCTAGATTTGTATGGTTTCTTGTTTTCGAAACTGCTACACAACAGTTTTTCTGCATTTTCCTGTTTCTCTCCTTATGTGAAAGTGCGATTCTTTGGCCTTGGCGTTGGTCTGGTCTGTCGCTAAGAGCATCTAAAACCTCCTTTTTGCAGGCAGAAGGGGTGGGGGGGGGGCAGGAACGACATTTTTTGGAATTTTCCAAACAATTCAACAATCACAGGCACTTTACACAATGATTGGTCAAACATGCCAAGGTGTGAAAGAAGGTGGGGTTGAATTGTCTCTCCCTTAAGGCCTCTTTTTTTTATTCCTCATACAGCTTCTTTCCACTTCCTACTTCCTATCAAGTGCAACATCTAGATGCCTTGAGGAAAGGCTTCCCCACAGTGTGAGCATTTGTACAATTCCTTCTCTATCTTTCTCTATGATAGCAGGGTTTACAACGTGCCTCTTGAGAGTAACACTCTTGAACACTTTTGCCTTTCAAGGAGGTATTTTCATACAAGTATTTGGGTGTAATGATTGACCATCTGTTATCCTGGAAAGGCCACACTGAATCTGTCGGCAAATAAACTAAACCGCCTTTGGTCTTTTGGGGTGAGTAGATAAAATGTTCTTTTGTTTCTTTACTTCTGTGATTATGAGTGTTCTACTGTAATCCTACATGGTACAAGTGTTTGTCCACTACTTAAAAGTCAAAACTGTTCCACCAGATGGCTTCAGAAAGACATTAACCGGCTGCAGTGCCTTCAAAGTATTCCTTTGGAGCAACTGTGCTAATCACATCCACAAAAAGGGCTTCTTTTTGCTACCGACAGGCTCAGACTGTTATACCAGGTGTTTGACAACATCATGAAAAGGATCCCTACAAGTGAGCCCGGTGACACCCTTTGTTTTTTAACAAGAAATTAAAGTCTCGTTAAAGGAAAGTTCTCGCTCTGAAATCTCGTGAGAGGTGAGCTGTTGCCGGAAACGAGGGAGAGGACTTTGTTTTGTAGAGGAACTGTTAGCAAGACTTTATTTCCTAAAGTTACTCCAACGCAACAGCCTCCTCTCTCACTTAGGCTCGGTGAGTGAATGTGTGTGTGAATGCAGATGTAGTGTAAAAGCGCTTTGAGTGGTCGAAAAGACTAGAAAGGTGCTATACAAATACGGAGCATTTACATTTATGGCCACATTTCAACAAAAAGTTTACATATAATAGAACAGAAATTGAAAATGCATCACATCAAAGCTCCATGCCTGTTTTTCCAGGAAAGACCTGCCTGATGCTGAGAAGCTGTAAAGCTTTTAAAAAAGAAAAAGACATTAAGCACCAAAGTGACATAATGACAATGTTTGTCATCCCCACAGCTGGTCTAAAATTACCCAAATCCATCTCAATGCACTGCGTGTCCTGAGATATCTATGTGGACACCCTGCACCTTACTTAACTGAACAGTTTAAGTTTGCAAACAGTAACTGAAACACCTGTCTCTGAAGGATGTGTTTCTTAATTAATCATTTGATGCTGGTGTCATTGGGCCCATTGGGCTCGCTTTATCTTTGACAGAGAAGGTGTCTGAGGAATGGTCCTACTGCACATGCAATATCAAAGCAGGTTGTCATCTGCGTGATAGTACTGAACCAAGGCACTTGAATAATTCAAAAAAAGCAGGAGGGGGTCTACTCCTGCTGCGCGAGCTCTGTAAAATCACTTAAAATGTAAGAACACCACCTGAGCCAGCCAAAAGAAAAGGATAAAGAAAGAAATATTATAACTCAGCATACAGTTATTTTGACTCCAGACCTGTCCAAGGTAACCATAGTAATCATTTTAATGTATTTTCTTGACGCAGAGCTTGACTAAATGTGAGAAACATTCATTCTTTCTGGACTGCAAATAAACCAATGCTGTAATCTTTCACTGTGTCTGATTTTTACGCCTTGAGGTCCTCTATTCTCCCAACAATGCTGGAATTTTTTGTGTTGTTTTTTAAAAATAACATTATGTAAGATTTGGTGTGTTTTGGAATTTTGGTTCCCCTACAGTGTACTGTGCTAAGGAGTCTTATTCGTTTGTGACGTGGAAGCTTTATGTCATTTTTGCGCAGCCTGCACACCTGAGATAGAGAAATATTCAAATTGATTTGGAACAAATAATTTGTTCCACAACAGAGCAAAATGGTCCAGGTGTGAAAGCACCCTAAGATAAAATGACTAGATAATATTGCTATAAAAAATAGTACTATTCAAAGTAGTTTAAAATAGCCACAATCGAAGGTGGGCAAAAAATCTGGGAAGGTTGAGAAGCATTTCTTCAAATGGGTTAAAAGATAGTCTTGTTGTTCAGTCCAGAGAGAGGAAGAGAGCAACAATATTTAAAATAAAACCGGGGCAAAAGACAGGATAGGAAAGCAGATAGGAAAAATATTTTTAATTCACAACTTAACAAACAATTAACCAAAAACTAGTTTCTCAAAAGAAGAAAACGAAGAAACAGGTAGGGCAACAATTAACAATCACTTAGGCTGTAACTATGAACAAAAATAAATTCTCAGTCTTGTTCAACCTCCTACAAGCACTCAGCAGTAATCAGGCACACCTGCTGCCACTCACTCATGCAACAGGGACAAGGGTAAATGGCAGCTACCCAAGGGAGAGCGCATAGAGAGACAGGAGTGACACATACACCAAAACAAGTATACAACCCTAGGGGTCGTAACCAAGCGGGAACCTCCAGGTCTGAAAATTGAGGTGAATGGGGAAGTCCCTGAAACCTGCATTCTATCTAACAGCAAAAATGAAGTCCAGTTCCATTAAAAATAATGGTAACCTTTTCCTCATGGGTTTACGGTCTCAGTTGATAGTTTTCTTCAATATAGCATGATGTTCATTTAGTAAATTGTGGTCCCACTTAGAAGAAAATAGATGATAAAGCAGATTATGCTTTGGGTCAGGACTACTATGGCAACCTGTCAGTCAGGCTAGAGTCCACGGCACTATGTAAATTCAACCAGTGCTGTTGAACAAACTCATTAGGAGTCGGATGTTCATTTTCCTGGCAAGCACGTTTTGTTTTAAGCCTGTTTTTAGCTAGCCAAAATTAGCATCCCCGGATAAAATCACACTTAACGTGAATTACAGCTGCAGCTAGCTAACAATGCTATTAGCGCCACCTACTTGTTCAAATATGGTCACGCCCGGTACTGCTGGTTGCAAAAAGGGTTCCGAATGGCAGTCCAGAAACAAACGGGTGACGTCACAGCGACTACGTCCACTTCTTGTAACACTTGTCTTGAAGGCATTCCTGGTGGTTGCAGTTGTCTGCAGAATAAAACAAGTAAGAGAGACATTAAAATGTTAACCATGTTTGGCTGGTGGGCTACCACTTCGGACCAAACAACATTGCCAGCCGTAGAAAAAATATACAGTGAAAGGGAAAAGAGTCTGTGTCACTCAATTGGATTGAATTGCCCCTTTTAGGAAATTGAGATATAGACCTATAAATTGATCAATTTTTTCTTTATTCATTTATATTACACAATCTACCTTACCCTCATCAACTCATCCTTAGATCCACTATCTCTATGCATAACACTACCAACAAGGATATATGACAGAATGGTTAGTTAAAGGCATATGAACTGCTTGTAACTTGCTTTGAAGCTCTCATCACTCTAGACCTTTGGGTATAACCTATCAATGTTTCACAGATAAAAGAGAATGTCAGAAATCCCATAATGTGATTTCCACCCACATTTCCCTACCCTCTGCAGAGGACACATTGTTAACTGTAACAAAGCTTCAGCTCAATATTGTTTTGGCTCAGACTGTGTGAATCTAGAGGAGGCTCATCATCATGCCATAAAAACTTTTCCTCCTTGAATCCTCGATTGCCATTACAGTCAGAAGCAGATCCACTACACACTAATCCACATTTAGGGGCTTTTACAGGGTTCTACCTTATAACAGGAACATTATGGTTTACCGGTGTGTTTTGTCAAGTATGCAGAGTTGCCATTACTGTACTTGTTTTAGTGAAAAGGGTCCAACTGCACCTCTCTCCTGGGGTTTCCAGGTCTGTGAGGTAACGGCAGAGGATTCTGAATTGGCTCATGCTTCTCTCTCAACGATCTTTTAGAACGACCAGAAATATTGTTTCCTGTAATGTACTAGCTAAGTATGAAAGAAATACTGATCTAAATTAGCTAAATAAATAAAATTCTGATTTTAGGATAAGAAAATGTTAAAATAAGTGTTCTTCAATAAACTAATGTATTTTTTTTTTCTGTTCAAGCATTTCCATTGAATTGTTTGTTGCTTGTTTTGCCCCTTTTCTTATTTCCAATGACATTTTTTGTTTTATTTTATAGGTTTACACTGGGGACTTGTCCCCACCACTTTTTGAAAGGATTTGTTAAAAATATTCTGGAAAATAGCTTGCATCAAGAAATGTTCACTAACAAATGAAAATGCTATAAGAAAAGTTTTTTTGCACAATAAGAAAACATGCAATGCTGTGTAAATATGGAAGGAATAGATCTGCATTGTCCAAAAAATGTAACAAAGCTAAAAAAAACAAGCTAAAAAAAACAATTTACTGATTACTGCCTCATATTCTATTAGATTTTTTAATTCTGAATTGTCACCTGCCACCTGAATTTTTTGCTTTCCTTTATATGAATAAAGACATTTCTACCATAAATTGGTGCAGAAAATGTCTCCAGAAAGCAGGAAATTAAGTGTTTAATGCTTAAATTCTTCCCAGATGCCCCAATCATGTATTTCTTCACTGAATATTAAGTCCAAATAGTATTAAACTATGTTCTGGTCTTGTTTTGTGATCCTAATATTGTCCATCGTCATGCCTTGTGGACTAAATGTTTTGTCTCACACTCTTAAATGTCCCCAACAATTTTCAACACAAAGTGACGCCCTTGATTTATTGTTTTCTTTTTTTAAATTTCCAATGCCATTTTCAGTTTCATCTGTAGAAATTAAACATTTTAAACTTGCATCTAATTAAATTTTCTATTTGGACTTTTTAAAAATACCGCCCATAGAGAAGACAACAAGCTAATCATTAATGGCACATGTCAACAAATCCAATCAACACTTGTTGGATTTCATCTCTTAAATGTTTTTTGAGGACAATAATAAAAATATAGAGGAAGACCAGCCTTATCCTTTGAGTTGGACCCAACTTGTTACTACCTTTTATGCTTTTGTGACAACAAACGAAATCACTCGTGGGAAACAAAGGGTCCTCGGAGGGAGGTATGCAGTGGGTGTGTCTCTCATTTGGCATGATATTTTAATATGGTAGGCTTAAACTGAGGAAGAAGCTCTCTCTGCAATGGCTGGACACTTGAACCAGACACAAATCCAATTTCATAGCTCTTCCGTTGCATTGACCAGCTCAGCCAGGTGATTTTGAGTTACAGTGAAAAAATTAAATAGAATAGCTTGGGGAATTTCTAAGCATATGGACATAACTGAAGGAATGCCTGCTGAGAAACTGCATATTTAAATAAAGCCTGTGGCAAGCAGCGTCCATTTCGAGCATATCTAACCTCAATGTTCAGCTCATCCGAAGTGGTCTGAATGTAGAGAGGACGGGGTTGTCCACGTGTGCTCCAGGTCATGCTTTATTCATATGTCTGTGACCTTGGGACATAGGGATCCATTAAATTGTGATTAGTTTTGATGTTATTCTGCTGACTCTAGCAGAGGTGTGTGCTGGTATCCCTCTCAGAGGAGAAGCCTCATAAACTCAATTCTGCTTATCACTGTATCAATATCACCAGAATTATGAATTGTAATAAAAAAAAAACGGCTTAATGTAAAGGAGGAGATGGTAATATATTCTCCGGATGTCAGCTCAATGTATGCCCTCACAGGCTTATTGCTCCTGCATGCACACACATACTTGAACATATGCTCTTTTTCTGTCTCTCACGCACACCCGTCACCTCAGGTTATAACTGGACGTGAGATGAGATGGTGCTTTCTGTCCGCTGTCCAAAGCGATGATTGGAGTGGACTAAGTGGAAGCTCCAATCATGAACACGAAGCTAAGCAAGCCTCGAACCTGTCAGGGTGGAGGTCAATTTGCAGTGCTGTCTGGAAACGCTGGTGTCTTATCAGTTGAATCCTCTTCTAATTTGGCAAAGGGAGCAGTAATTTATCATGGCTGCAGGTTTTCAGACAACTCAACATGTTTCAAAGCAGACAACATTTCTATATTCTGTTCTTTATCCCTACATTCAAGGACGTGGCCCCTACAGCCACACTTGGTCTAGAATTGTCGTGTTAATCAAGTCAAGTCAATTTAATTTGTCTAGCCCAATGTCACAAATCACAAATTAGCCTCAACAATCTGTAAAGCTCTAAAGCAAGCAATTACATTCAATTCAATTCAATTTTATTTATATAGCGCCAAATCACAACAACAGTTATCTCACA
>JAPMOB010227452.1:0-12800 GCA_029875015.1 Lepomis gibbosus
CTGGCTTGAAACCCGTTCGCACACATATTCTGAATGCCTTCGGCAGAATTCAAATGAGCCATTTTAATCTAGATTAATCTTAATTTCAAGATTACAGTGAGATTAATCTAGATTAAAAAAATAATCTATGCCCACCACTGGTCTTTATTTATTTAGGTTTTGTCGAATAAACATAAGCAATCATGCAATCAATCTGGTTTTAAACAAAGCCGTAGGTAAGTCACAGATGGGTGTAATTATTACCCAAACTGTAAGTGTTGTGAACATTGCAGTTTACAGATTCAAATTTCTAAATTGACCGGGCTTGCAAAGTTTTCCTGTGTATGACCAACAATTTCTGGTGTTCTCACCCTGTGTTAAAATTCAGAATAAAGAGGTTGAGTGGCAGAATGTTTGCTTGTTTACAACCTGGTTAATTATCTGACTGTTTCTTTCCCCATTGGACATCGTTACTTTAAGTAAAATGTAAATCTCAGAAATGCTCAAAATAATGACAACAAAGCTAAAATGTTACTTAATGACTTTGTTATCTACTAACAATTTTATTTACTGCTAATTAAAAAGAATACAGAAATGTCCTCAAAAGCTAAGCCAAACATTTTGTTCTTCGTTGAATTGTTTGCCTGTAGACACATCTCACAGTTTTTTTAAATAAAATTCTGTTGAGGTCACTCTAGAAATGAATTTAGTTTGAGCACAGTACTTGATACCAAATTATGTTGTTCTTTCCAGGAAACCTCTTTTTGGAAGCATAAAATAACGCTGGAATTATCCTTTAAATAGTAGATTTAGACAAACTACAGCAGGTTGGCTTCTCTGATATATTTTTATCTTAGGTACAATATTTTGCAATACTTTATTTTACCCATTCGGCTTACGCTGGCAGAATTTACTGGCTGCACTTGCTGCAAAGTGCCTGTAATATGAAGAAATGCAACTTTTTTGGTGAGAGCTGCTCAGTTGAAAACTGAATCAGGATCATCATGTAGTCTGTTCACAATAGAACCCATTTAGGCCTTTACTAAATTAAGGTGGTATGACCAAGACATGTAGCTGTGAACCATGTCTTTGTCTGACTGTGAGGTCATGTGACTCTCTCTCTCTCTCTGTGGACTCTTACATAAAAGTAAATTAAATTTTCAGATATATATATATATACGCACTCACATGTTTGTGCTGCCGGTTTCACAAGTGTTTCTGTTGCTGTGTGTGTGCAGTCTTGTATATGTGTTTATGGGCATTTTTTGTAATTTTGTTTTTGGCCTTTGCAACTGTCATTATGAGCACTGGCATTCAGTGGGGGGGNGTGAGAAAGATACTCGACAGTGTGGCTCTCAGCTGGTCAGGACTCGGGGGTGTTAAGGAAAGGAATGCAGCTTCTCTGTAATTTGCTGTCTGTCATCAAATCAGAGAGAAAAACAGCAACACTCGAGGGGAGCTGGGGGAAGTGTGTGTGCGTGTAAGTGAAGAGAGGGATGAAGAGTGGAAAGTAGGAGGTGAGAAATATGGAGTGTAAATTAAGAGGGAAATTGATGAAGGAATAGGACTGAAGGATATAATAAAAGAACAAAAGCAGATGTGGGGAGACGAGGACAAGTAGAGCAGAGAGGGAGAATTAACTAACTTTGTAACGCCTTATACAATTCACTTTCATGAATAATGCTCTACAAAAATGGATATTTCTCAGCATTTGATAAGTTTTTTAAAATTTATTTTCTTGTTTTTTTCTTTACTGCTGTGGATGACAGACAGCGAAACAGTGTCTTCGAACAGTGTAAGAAATGTTTATTATAGTATTTCATTAAAATAATGGCATAGATGCTGGCAGTCTAACTTCGTTAAACCAAAAATTTATCAGCTCATGATTCAATACTTGTATTTGGATTATAGGAACCTGTTAGACTTTGTTCCAGGTTGTGCCCTGTGTTTCAACAGTGTTGCTGTGTCACATCCTGTTTTAATAGGCTAATTGCAGTGTGTGGAGTTAGGACCACCTCACAGGCAGTGCTGAAATTTAGTTACAGAAGAACAAGAGACACCATGGCAGCTGCATGTTAAGTTATGGGTTGGTAATTTCCTGTAGGGAAAAAGATGTGAAACGTAAACTGTATGTTCAAGGTGTCCTGATGCTTGTTATGTAATAAGAACAAATTTATTTAGTATGTCACCTAAACTCTGGCAGAAAAAAAGACTTGAGTCCAGTAGTCCGTGAGTGTGACGGTTCCCAAACGGCCACAATTTCTGAACTGATTTTATACTTACAGCTCTGAGGATCAGCAGTGTGTCTGGGTAAAGTCGTCATCATCGTCATGTACTTGGCATTGTTTATATTGTTAAATTTGGTATCGCTATCAAAATACGATATAGTGCCTGCACACAGTCATAATTGTTGATGTGGGGATAACATGGTGCCTTGTTTGCTTCTGTGTGCCAGTTATGATGATTTCACATCAAAACTGCCCCAGAGACGCATGTGGGCTTTGCGCTTTGTGTTTAAACACACATACTTTGTTGTCATTGATACAAACCATATCTCAGCTTTATTGGAACTGTACTGAGACCTTTTTATACAAGTTAATTAGGATATGGTACTATCCAACCTTGAGTAAAGAGAAAAACGGCTGTAGAATCCAACCGACTGTTGCAAATGACCCTAAAACACATCAGATTGTGGGTAGAAAAGAGAAGAATAGTGCAGCCAAGGAGCTAAAATTACACAAACTGAATCCAGATTTGTTTCAAATTCAATCTCTTCTAATTCCAACCAGGCTCAGGATTACATGTTGGTTATGATGCCCAGTAAATAAGTTACCTTTGTGTCATGTGACATGTTTATAAGCTCCGGTTAGCTTGTATTTGATCCTTTAACGAACCCAAAACAAAAACTCTGTAAAGTACTGTAAACTGCCTCTTTCTGGTTTGGCCCAAAGTAAACAAAGTCAAAGTCACATCCTTTTGAAAACCTTTTTAGTGTTTGAATAACTTGTGTCTGGTTGGGTCGGATGCTGCAGCATTACGTTAACTGTGGTTTGACCTGAGAGGAGAAACTGACAGAGACACTGAACAGAAACAGAGCAGCGGTTGATAAGAAGATGCTGAGCAGAGCTGTTATCAGTTAGAGAAGTTTATTTTCTTTCCACTGCATATTTTAATTAATCCATTGTAATAATAATAATAACCTATAGTATAAACCAGGATAATTAAAGTCTTGTGTCTTTCTGAATGTGTCTTACATGACTACAATGAACTTGCTGTCTGAGTTGACAGGTGAAATGTGCGCGTGTGTGTGTTTATATGTTATCAGTAGTCAGTCAGCTAGAAGGACGACCAGCGTGTTGCAACAGCATGTGTTAGGAATGTGCCTGTGGCTACTGGAAAACACGTGTGTGTATGTGTTGTTACAAGAGTGTGTATGTTTGAAACAAATTAAATGACTGCAGGTACCTGGGTTTTTTTGTGTGGGGAGTAGTTACTGTATTTTCAGATTGCAGTGTATATCTGTGCTTGCACCGTCTGAAACACATCGGCTTTATACGACCCACATAGATGACAACCTCTATAATTTTCTGTGTAAACCCTCACACCTGTGATCGTGAGATTTGTGGTGGTGCAGGTGGATGCACACCTTGTCAAAGTTTACGCCAGCTTCCTTTTTTGTTCATCCTTTTTTAAACTTGGCATCCTGGCTTCTCTAATTTAGCTCCTTCTCTTAGTCTCTCCTTGTCTTTTGTGGTCGTCCCAGTGTTTCTCTTTGTCTTATGTTGAGATGGAAAAATATTTCTACAAAACACAGAAAAGTAACATTAAAAAGTCTGAAACAAATCAAGGCTCATCCCAAAGCCCAAGATGATGTCCTCAAATGTCTTGTTTTTTACACTACCTAAAGATATTCAGTTTACTGTCAAAGAGGAGGAAAGAATTGATTATCAAAATATTTGAATAATTCAATAGTTGACAACTAATGTTGCAGCTCTAGTATGGTGTCTACACATGGGTGACAAACATCCTCAGAGTGTGTTGGGCAAATCTATTTAAATATGGGTTATTTTGCAGACTTAACAACTTGCCCCTAAGATATCCTATCATGACCTTCCAAAATAGCTTCAATGCTCCTTAAAACTCTACTGGAGGGATTAAACACAATTTTTACACGAATATCCATTGTTTTGGTGATGATGATACAGAGCATTTGCATGCCAGGCCCAGACTTCCAATAGGTGTGCTACTGTGTCTGTGTTCTATGGTTAACACGCTGCACAGGATTGTTGTGATGATTTACGCGTCTCTCTCTCTCAGGGCTGTGTGGAGCAGGGAGAAGGGAGCCAGCTGCATGAATCGCTCACTGAGCGGCTGAAAGAGGTAAACTTCACTTTAACACAACGTAACAGCATTAATTGTACCCTTTTGAAGTTGCAGTCTGTCATATTTAAGTTCATGATTCCTTTATTTCTCTGTAATTGGTAGAAGATTTTCCAGAAAGTACCCAGTTATCCACTTGGTGTCAGGAACTCTGGCTTACTGGCAGCTCTTTTCCTGCAGCACAGGACGCTCTTTTATATTTCCTGTCTTGTTTGGAACAAACAAAAGAACCAGCTTGTTAGTATGAGAGCAATAGCTACTTCTGTTCTACTTCTTTTGAGACATTTTCAAAAAGATCATGTTTCAGATAGACTGATTAATTGCATGATTGCTTAGATCATGAAATGTTTACTACTTTGAACTAAAACATTTAAAAAAATGTCAGTTTCTTTTTAATGTTCAATATTTTCCATGTTGATCTTTTAAACTAAGTCTCAACAATGTAGTCAGTCCCTTTAGTGTTTTGTTCTCTGAATAAATGCATATTATACCCAAAGGAAATCATGATTTCCCGCCAAGCAGTTTGTGTGGCAGGTTTTATCAGTGAGAAGAATCCTGTGGTTTTTCAGTAGAGCTGGATAGTGGTGGTGTGACGCTGTTGTTAATAAAGCAGCTGTCTTGTGGTTTTTGGACTCTGTTCAGCTCTTTGTTGTTGACTTTGTTCTGAGGTGTTTCCCCTGACTGCTAATCTTCACTGTGTGCCAGAAGTTTTTATACAAACGTACATTTGTATCTTCGTGACTTATGACTCTTACTGTTAACAAAGTCTACCATGTAGATCATCTGACAGCTCAAGCAACCACGGGTAAAGAGCGCAAGTGCTTAAAAGTGGAAAACACACACAGCCACCTGAGGTATGGATGATGTCAGGCTCATCGTCCTTCAACATCTCTGAAAAGCAAACAAGAGATCCATTTAACAAAACCTCTTTATCTCTGAAAGAAGGGAATTCACCTTCTTTTGAATTCAGTCACAGGCTGTCACACGTGCTAACAAGCCATAAAAAATGTAAACCTCTGCAGGCGTTTCTGCACTTTGTAGTACTTTTACAACTCTTATAAAGATGCATCTATGTCTGCCATTAAATTGAGAACAAGGAGCCACTTGGGTTGTCTAACAGTTTGTTGTGTAAAGCTGTCTCCTATTAACAAAACATCTGGAGCATGTGATTTTGATGCTCACAGAAAAACTGGTAATATAAAGTCAGTAGGTAACAAATGATGGACTTGCACCAATGTGTGTGTTTTTTTTTTTTAACAAACTACTGTGCAGTGTTACAAATCACATTCTTTTCCTTCCTTTTAGTCCAAAAGTACATTCATGACAAACATTCATGTCACTGTGTGTTTTCTTTAGCCAGGTGTTGTTTTGAAGCTGTGTGTGAGCTGAAAGATCCCCGTCCAAAAAAATGGCTCAGTCAGTGCAAGTCAACCCAAAGCTGCCTGGTAAGAAACTACATGAAGATGCCAATGTTTTTGTATGTGACACCCCAAATGTGTCTGTGACAATGAAAATATTTATGTTTCTCTTTGAGGTGAGGTTTGGATGTTACAATGTCGTGGAGTAGTTTTTCAATTGATGTTGTAATAGATCAAGTAGTGGGTTGGTAGAGTTTACCTCACTGAGATGGTTCAGATGGTATCACAATGCTGTTAACGGCAAAAAACAGATTATATTCGTTTATGTCTTGATGTCGCTTGTACCACAAACACCACAGATCCAAACACATTAGTGGTTAAACAAAACATAAATCGACTCCAGTAAAACACATAGTACCTTTTTAGTGTATTGACTGTAATAGCTATATTGTGTCAACACTAAAGTACAAACTTCCCAAATCTTTATACTGGTTTACATTAAAACGTCAGTACTGATGTCTTTTTCTGCAGAGTTAATTAAACGTACCCTGTGGAGTTTTTGACCAGTGGTTGTGTTATGGACAAGTGCTTTTACAAGTGGGTGACCGTTTTGTTTGTAAGGATGCACCTGCGCTATTACACTCATTGACATTTAGCGAGTAAAGTGTATGTACAGTGTTACGAAAAGGCAGGGCAGATGAAGACTGCAAGCTAGTAAACATGGATGTAAACAACGCAGGATATAAAATAATCAAAAATGGGCACTAAGTGTTTTGTGAGATTGGAAATACATTTAGTAAATTGTATGGCCTTACATATACACACAATATTTAGCCATATTATTCAGTCACGTCCTTTTCCCTGCAGATCTGGGCTCTCCATTCATCTACTCCAATCAGGAGGAGACTGATCAGACAGGCTCCTACTCTGTTCAGACTCCATATGGTTTCCAGCTGGATCTGGACTTCCTCAAATATGTAGAAGAGATAGAAAGTGGGCACAATCTCCGTCGAGCACCTGTTGGCTCCCGTCGCTCTGGCCGAGGGGTCAAACTCTCCCAGAGGAGTCCAAGTGTGGGGGGACGTACCAGTGGCTGGACATCCACAGAGTCTCTGGCATCCCCTGCCAGTGAGGATGGTAGAGCTCCTCCGCCGCCGCCACCACGCAACCGTCTTGGCTCAGCACCCTGCGAAGTGCGCTCTCTTTCCCCTGTGACCCTCCACAGTGTCCCTCCACTGTCTGGCGGAGCCAAAGTGCCACCCCCTCCACCACAGCGCAACCCCCGAGTTGAGCGGACTCTTCTAGAAACCAGCCGGCGACTACAACAGGAACAAACCCACCAGCACCAGAATGGTGGACGCTTCCAGCTCGCAGATCCTCCCAAAATGCTCTTACCCTCTCCGTCCACTCAGCCTCTGCAGAGTAGCTGGACTAAACCCAGTCCTCAGACCTCTGGGCTTAACACTCCAGCTACTGGCACCACAATGACTCCAATCCCACCCAACCAGCTGCAGACGGTTAGAGAGCAGATGGCTACAGCTTTGAAACAGCTGAAAGAGATGGAAGAGAGGGTAAAGGGTGTTCCTGCGCTTGAGAAAGAAGTGGCCAAGCTTCGTGCAGAGAAAGACATGCTCCTTTTAGCCCTGCAGGAGAAGGAAGTGGCCCAACAAAAGCAACCATCTACAGAGTCTTCTACCCAAACCACAGAGACCCTTAAAGCTGACCACAGTGTCCATAGTCGATTGACTACACCAACCTCACCTGGACATAAAGGCCTCGGAAAATCTGGTGAGCTGAAAAGGCTCACTGAGAAATTTGAGGGGAAGGAGGAGAAAGCTACAGAACCTTCATATAAAGTTTTAGTGAAAGCGCCAGAAAAAGTGTCTGTTGTTGAGAAGAAATCAGTGGCTGTTGGAGACGACATGCCAATGGACTCTGTTGTTTTCTACCACAGCCAGGGTGTGAAAGATGCTTCTGAGGGCACCATGGTGAATGTGTGTGAGAACGGCACGACAACAGAGGTCCCTCCGGTTCATGAGGAGGGAGTGCAGGCCACAGTGGAGACAGAAGAGGCTGCGGTTTGGGTTATGGAGTCATTACTTGGGCTTACCAGTGAGGCACAGCGGGAGATCGACACCTTACAGGACACCATTAAATTCCAGCAGGAGTCTATTGTGGCTCTAGAAGACCGGTTGAGTATGGCTGACAAAGACCTGGGGATCCTTAAAGCCCAGGTGGAGGAGAAAACATCCAAAGCCACATTTGAGAAAGGCGTTCTTGCAAAACCAGACATGACAAATGCTCAGGTAGAGACACTGACTTTTGTGTTAAAGCACGCTGAGGTTTTGTGCCGTCCCGAGGTGAGAGATGTATGCATAGGTGAAAGTTTAACAGCAGATCTAAGTGAACAAGGCAGCCAAACTGATGCTTTAGTGGAGACTTCAGAAACATCTCCTGTTGCAGTGGTCAGCACTGGGTGCCAATGGGAGATCTTGTTTGAGGAAAAGATGGAGGAGCAGAAAGCTACAGTGCCAAAGAAGAGACAGTTGACCATTGCTGAATATAAGGTCTCACCAGAAGAAGAGGTGGTCAGTATGGCTGAGAAGAAAGAGGAAGACAAAGGAGAGAAGACTGCAGCCAGTAACATCAAGACAGGTGAGAACAAAGAGGTATTAAGGTAGTAGGTTAAATGTGCTTAGGGTCGGGACATCATATATGGTTCCTTTTTTGTTTTTCACAAATCAGATGTCAAATTCTTTGTCTTTATAACATCTTTGCAAAAACATAACTCATCATTAGTTAGTGCATTCTGGGTAGAGTGAACATTTTTAATATTGTGGAGCATGATGGAGATACTATACACATTACCAATAGTCAATTCATCTTAAGTGAGTATAATTAAAGACTACGTAATCTGGTACTAATTTAAAGGGAAAATAGGACTGTTCTTATTTTTAGTCTCATTTAAAAGTAAAATTAAGTTATTAATTTCTTAGTAAATTGTATGCCTGTCTTTAGGCAATTACACACACACACACACAACACGGGTTGGAGAGAAGTCATATTGGTTATGTACCCCACACACACCCACCCACCCACCCCTGGCTAAATGACTCACTACATACTAGGTAATTGATTATGGGTGTACCAGTTGAATATTGTCTATTGTTCCACTGTACTTAGTTACAAATTACATTGTTTTTTGCATTAAACATTTTCTTTATTTATAAATTGCAGAAAATACAGTGTTACCCACTCAGATATGAAATATTTTCATAGAAATATGCAACTTTTTCAAAGACAAAACTAGGAAATCTAATGTGATTGAATCCCCCAGCCATAGAGACTAACAATACAATTTTGTTTACGTCATGTGTGAGGTATATGTTTGACTGGTGTATTTTGTTTGAACTTTTTTTTTTACCTATCTTCTTCCGTTATGGTAACAGGTATGCTGAAATCAATCATGAAGAGAAAGGATGGGAGTAACTCAGGCGAGAATCGCAACGCTGGCAAGAAGAGCCTACAGTTTGTTGGCATTCTAAATGGAGGGTGGGTAACATGAAACCTACTTTTATTTTTTACCACAGTAAAAATAAGGCCTGCAGATGGTCTAGAGGTTGGAAATAACACTTTGATCAGGTCACAGATTTGACAAGTAAGAAACAAGACCTTTTTTCTTACCATCTAAATTCCCTGAAAATTAAAACCGAACAAGTTGCTCTGTATTCCAGCAAATAATTGTCTTCCCAGGTATGAGTCTACATCCAGTGAAGATGAAGAGGAGGAGGAGGAAGACGAGGAGGAAGATGGGAGTTCTTCTGGAGAAAGTGGTGAAGGCGAGTGCTTGGACAGCACAGAGGAGGATGATGAGGTGGCTCTGGAGGAAGAAACATCTGAGGAGGAGCGAAACATCAACCTGGATGAGAGTGACACTGATGAGGAAACCCTGAGAGCCACAAATTATTCGTCTGATGCTGTGAAAGAGAAGTATGTTGTTACTTTAGAGAAGTGATTAATGCAGTTTGTAGTTAGAGAAGAAAGTTGGTTAATTTTCCTGATTGAAGTTTATTGCTGTGAATTTAAATGCTCCCAAATCATGTTGCATGACAAAGAGAAAGTCGTATCATGTAAATATACATTGTATAAACACATATTGCAACATCCACATACAATTGTAATGCAGAGACAAAGGGACTCTGCACAGAAGGCAGTAAACTGTAACTTCACACGTTTGTTGCAGGTTTGAGCTGAGCTCAAAAATGCGTGAAGCCTGCCTCATCCTGAAGAACCACCTGAACGATGACATCAAAACACTGAAGAGTAAGGAAGTGGTGCGTCCCTGCATGCTTCTTCAAACCATATTACCACAGAGTTTTAACTTCATCGCTTCATTGTTGGAATAATGCAAAATCATAATCACTTTAGTTGGTGAAAGCTGTGGCACTGTATTTTATTGTTTGGGGATATTTTCAGCTCCAGCAAACATTAATTACAAACACAATGTGCTTGATGTAACAATAACAGAGGAGTAAAGACTGAGAAAAGACTCAGGAACTGGACCATTGTTGGGTTTTACAACAGAAGGAATTCCCTTGAAATTCAGTGGAATGTCAGGCTGCTATAAACTTGAGACAAATGCTGTTTGACTTTGCCAAATACACTGAATACGCAATTATTCTTAACTTCACCAAGTTATGGGAAAATGTGGGTTAGCATTGTTAAGAAGCATTTCTATTATCTGAGATAGATAGATGTTTTGCTCACTCGTCATATATACTTGATATTGACTTCCCGCCCTAACCTACAGCTCTCCAGCACCCACACTGTCCAGCTTGAGTGGTTCCGGATCTCTAGCGCCAAGATGGCTCAGCCTTCGAGGGTCTCAGACTACCTGATGGCGTTCTCTGAGGTGTCGTCAGTACTGCTGGAGCACGTAGTCAACATGACCGATGGCAACGGCAACACAGCTCTCCACTACAGTGTCTCCCACTCCAACTTCCGTGTTGTGGGGCTGCTGTTGGACACAGGTCAGTGACCGTCTCAGAATAATTTACAATACACTACAGAGTGTTATGTACAGGCTACAACAATAATGCAGTTAATAATCCAGTCAATTATTCGAGAAGGGTCCAACTACGGACCTTATGTCTGGGGACCCCAGGTCTGCGAAGAAAGTAGGATCCCTATGCAGAAACACTTCAGTTAGTGGTTATATAAAAAACTGTTTCATTGTCCAAGAGTTCAAGTAATGTTAATGTCACAGCAGGTGAAAAAAAACAACAAAAGTTTCTTTCTTGTACTGTGCTAAGTCTAAATGAAATGCGTAATTAACCCCCCAAATCTACAACCTTGTCGATTTTACATAAAGTGCAAGTGATGTTAGCCTGCTGGAGAAGCAAACATTTATATTAGACCTATAAAACTATGTGGTACAGATTGTAATACATTATACTGTTTTTATAATACATTACAAATTGATGTGTGCCTGAGCTCCTAACGTAAGGCGTTTATATTATTTTGTCCACCTTATTTAAAACAATGAGGGTATGCTAAATATCAGAAACACCAATTCAACCACAAACTGCAGCCTCAAAAATCATCATAAAGCTGAGTGTTTGTGTGTGTCTATACACAGTAATAAAAATGTGTGTTTGCTATAGGTGTGTGCAGTGTAGATAAGCAGAACAAGGCGGGCTACACTGCCATCATGCTGGCTGCTCTCTCTACTGTGAAGGAGGAGGAGGACATGGCTGTGGTCAAGAAGCTCTTTGGTCAGGGGAATGTCAACGCTAAGGCCAGTCAGGCAAGTCATCATCCGTTCATCACAGGGCTCATGTATGTTGTTTACTCTGGATGTTCTGCTTCAAGCCACTTTCTGTTACTCCATGTTCCCCCAGTTACTGCAGTTATTCCTGTTATGTGTATCTCATTTTTTGATATGCATGTCCTGCCTGTCAAAAACATTAGGTACATGAATGATCTGTAAACACATTTTGTTCTAAAATCACGTAACAGTTTTAACATTAGATTAGGACAATATGTAGGGGAAATAAAATTTCTTATGCTATAAAATGTGAAAATACTTGTCACAAGTGTAACTTAATTTGATAAGCAAAAAATGCAGTTATTTAAAAAAAAGGTATCGCCTGAGAAATGGGAATAGCCCAACACGCGTGCCAAAAAAGAACACAAAGAGCTTCTGTGAGTGTGTAGTTGGCTCTGTCAGCCAGAAGCATTTTATCACTTAAAAGAGTCAGTCTGTCTCAGCTGACATTGTTTAATGACAATCTAATTTGCACACATTAAACTATTGAAAAATGCAACATAAATCCAAAGTATAATAAAACATAGAATCAGTTCTATGCATTACAGCCAAATGAGAAGTGATCTGCTAGTCTGAGTGACGGTAAAGGGGGAAAAAATGTTCAAGGGATAACGTCTTTCTTTATTCCCTCTTTATTTCAACAGGGGAAGTGTTATCATTGGTTATAGGTTAGATTGGGTTAGGGAAATGTGTAGCCTTACACAAGTCATTTGTGAGAATCTATTGGCTTTTGAGCGGTTTTATCTCTTTGCTGGATCTAATCTGGTTGTGTAGTGTATGCGTTTGGACACGGCGCCTGACAGGCTCTCAGTCTGCCAAGTCATAGGACTCTGAATATACAGCGTCACTGGCTATAAATCCAATTACTGGCTTGTTATTGTTGCTGTGGGTAACAACACGAGGCACACAATGCAATTTTAGAGTCAGGAATTTAAGTCATACTATTTCATGCTGTGTTTTGTTTTAAGTTGGACTGGGGAGTTGTGTGCTTAAAGTAATTTTTTTTACTTTGAATTAGTGACTAACATTTAGACATTTAAAACAAATCTGGTACCTTGAAACTAGTAAAAGGGATCATTTATGCTCTAAGAACTGTTTTCTTAATCTCCATGTTGTGTTTATTACCATAAAATTAAACCTGGCACTGATGTCTGTATCTGAATATCAGGAAAAACGTATGTCAGTCCTTCCAGAAAAATGCGGAGTTTTTTTGTGATTGTTGCGGGCAAAAATCCTTGATTACGCGGCACGTTTTC
>JAPMOB010227458.1:0-18735 GCA_029875015.1 Lepomis gibbosus
TCCTAACAGTTTCAATAGGGTCCTTCGCACGTTTCGTGCTCGGGCCCTAATAAAGTCAGAGGTGAGTCAGTGGTAATTAATCAAACACTGGAATGTACTGAAAAAGAGCTTCTGCTTTCATCCACTGATGACAGTGAAAGTTGTACTTGAGGAAAAGTGTTAGATATGAGACACAGCTGTAGAGAAAAAATTAGGACAAAGCATTCAGTGTACTTTTTTGACATATCTGAAATGCCTACTATCAACTCTGACTAATGCTTCTTTATGCGTCTTTTTTGGAGGGGGCGTAAATACTCAGTTTCATCATTTAAATGTTGGTTTAGTCTGGATTTGCCATTTTTGTCTGCAGCTCACTGCACACTGTGTGAGTTTGCAAAGTGAAGGAAAGAGGGTGTGAAGAGCAGGAAAGAGTTTGGGGATTTGGCAAGAAGAGCAAAATGTGTTTCACCAAATGAGGCATTTTTACACCGGGCCTTTTTGAACTGACCACCGGGTACTTATTTTAACCACTGGAGGGCACAAGAGCCAAGGTCAATAAGATAAGTACATAAAGACAGTGTTTGTGCTCAGTGGTATAAGTTCTGCCAGAGCAGCAGTAGTGTGGGGGTGGGGGGTTATGTCATTTTAAGTTAACTTACTTGTAATGCATTCCATTGTCTTTGTTTAAGCTTCAAGGTCAATGAGATAAGTACATAAAGACAGTCTTTGTGCTCAAATGCCATAAACACTTGCATGGTTATAGTGACAAACAGCATTTTGTCATCATGAACTAGTGAGCAGACGACACTTGCTGTAAATTGTCTCCCTTGTGCGGTGGTGTGATTTGGAAGCACAAAGCTGTGCTGACCGCTAAATTATTTATCACAAGTCTTGCATAGGACTCTCAGTTAATTCCTCCCAGAGAGCTATAGTATCTTCCTGCCTCCCTGATCTATGGAAGGTTGCAAAATATGAAATTAGATTGTGGGGCGGGGTCGTACGTGTTTTTGGCAGGAGTGTTAGTACATTTGACTAGAGAGTTATATGTTTGGGATGTTTTGTAAAATTAGCCTTTTGCTGCACATCATGTAGACTAGAGTATTTCCATGTCTGAATGTCTTTTGTCTGCCTCTGCCTTTATCCCATCTTTCTTCAAAGCTGATGAGAAGACCTTGCCCCCAGTGCCCATTATGCTAATGCTATCCACAGAGGGATTACTCTGCCCATTTGCTCTGCTCAACCTCAATCCTGGGGTTAAGCAACTGGTCTCAGCCTCCACTATCCTCGATTTGGAGGGGGAGAGACTGCCCAAACAAGGTAAGAGAGCCAGTGAACTCGACAGGTGTTTCAGTCTAAAATGTTGTTCTGAGGGCTGCACAATCCACATTCTGCTAAGATATATTTATCCTGTTGCTGAAATACTGTTTTTTTCAAATCTAATTATTTCTTGCTTTTCCAGTTACTAACATTTATTGAATGAGACTAGTTGTTTTGATCATGCAATCGTGCTTACCTTTCTACAAAGTTAGAACACTAGCAGTTTTACTCATTCAGAAAGAGGCTCGACAGCATTTGTGCAAACTCCTTTGAAGTCTGATGTGGCTGTCAGCATTTAACGATGAAAAATGTGGACTTGTTCTTCCCTCCAAGATGTATCCAGGTGCTTCTAGAATTAGCAACCTTTTCTTGCAGACAAAACTTGCCCAACATGTGTTGAGATCAAATGAAAGCAAATTTATTATCTGTATACAGGTTCTTTGGCAACCCAACCACCCAAAATTGCTGCCTCCATCCCATCTGCCCCAGCAACATTCTCAAACCTCGGTCTTACTTCAGCAGCTGCTTCCGCTGCTCCAGCCCCTGCTGCCTCTTCCTCTGCTGCCCCGTTCAGCGTTGCTGTCACAGCTCCGGTGTCGTCGTCGTCGTCATCAGGCTTCATATTCTCTGTTCCAACAACAAATGCCACCTCTGCCCCATCAGCTTTCTCCCTTGGGGTAACTGCACCTTTTGGCTCAGGATCCTCAGGCTTCTCCTTTGCCTCCAAACCGCCCTCTGACACCCCCTCAGCACCTTCAGCCTTTTCTTTCACCCCTTCAATCAAACCTTCAGCAGTGGCTCCTTCAGCTTCAACACCACAGAGCATTGCTGCTGCCTCTCCACAAATGGTGAAAATGAATCTAAATGAGAGGTAAAATGTTATTTTTGACCTTTCATATATTATGATATTTAATTCTGAACTTTAGGTATGTATACAGACGTACATGCAGTATGTACATAGAAGGACTTTAAAAGTTAGCTTGCTCTTTCCAAAGGTTTTCAGCACTGGAGACCCCAGCACCAACCCCGCAGTCTTTCTCCTTTAGTTCCTCACTGCCCAAAACACTTGTCTCCAATTCCAGTACTTTAACCGCTCCTCCACTCTCAGTCACTAAGCCGCCAGCTGTATTAGGTAAGAAAGTCCTGCCTCGCTTCATTGACTGTTACACTTTGCACAAATATGTCATTCTGATTTTATGTCATTTTTAAGTGTTCATGGCTTGGGTTTTGATTCTAACATTGTTGGTCGTTTTACAGCCCCAGTGCGCCCAATTCAAACCAGCACACCACCCACAGTCATCCAGAAACCTGCTCCTGCTGTCCAGGGGAGTGTCCAAACTCCACAGGTCCTGTCTCTTTATTATGAAGGAATTATTTTATGTCGACAAAGCTAAATTAAAATAGATTAAAATTTCTGCTGTCACTGTGTGTGTGTGTGTGCGCGCACGGCTATGCATTAAGTCCGTCCAATAAAAGTTGAAGACAGCAGTTTTTAAATGAAGCAATTGTTAAAAAGCACATTTTGACCATTTAATTTATGCAGTGGTACAAAAAATTGCAAACATAAATGGGGGAAAAAAGTGAAAAACTTTTTTTGGTATTTGGGAAAGTTTTTCATCATATTTGGTTTCAGCTTCGGCCATGAATTTTCATTTCAGTGCATCCCTAATCTTAACATCATTAAAACCATAATGTCCTTGATTGTGACCATGTTTGTTTACGTTGTGCAAATACGGAAGTTGTCAAGGAGGATATTTAGGTGTTGGCCACGGATGATTTTTCCCTGATGTGCCTCCTAGTGGATAAATTTTTTATCCTCCAGGTACATCCAAAGTATGCAAGCACGTATGTGAACAATTACATTACATCAGTGTCGATTGTCTACACATTCTTTAAAAGCAAGTATATCGGCGCCTTTAAGAAACAAAAAATTAGTGATGGATAAACTTTAAGTCACCAAAATACCACCATAGAAACTACGCCACAACAATAACTCATCCTAGCTAATTCAGGATGCATCCTGTAAACTAGAAAAGACATATCAAAAGTAAGCCCAAAAGTAACATTAGTATCAGACAGCTAGGATAATGTCTCGATTTGTAATCAGTAAACTGATGAAAAAAATGACAAATCACAATGCAACAATTATAAAATGGCTATAATAAAGACTACCTAATGCTGAGTAGAAACAATATGCACGATTTGCAAGGTAACAGATGTGGCAAAAGGTTAGATGTAATAATCTCTGTTAAATTGCAAATGCATAGTAGTGGTTGCTACTAGCAACAGAATGCTCAGCTGTCAGTGGCAGAAGAAAAGTGTGAATTATTTTATGTTTTATATTACAGACACTTTCTTAGTGTTTTTTATTTTGTTGTTTAAACCTATTTTGGTTCTGTGTATTTAATGGTGTGTGGTTCTTACTGACTTTATGTACTTAACCACTTCTTGATGCAGGCAGCTGTTAGTGTGAAGGCCCTGGAGAGGCAGCTGCAGCAAAAGAAAGACTCTGATCCCATAATGGCTGGTATATTGGAGGAGGTGAGTTATATCATTCAAGAACAGGAGTACCATGTAGCACTTTTAATTCATGAACTTGTGAAAAAAGAGCCTCGCCCAAATCAAATGGGGTAAAAATACTTGCTAGCTAGATGCATGTATTCATTACCAAGTAGCAACTACCAGGTGTGACTGCGACATGCAGTTAGCTAACTGAAAGAGCAGACATTAGCAACTCACTACTGGTCATGATTAAGATACCATGTCATGTACATCCTGTGCCTAACTGATTCTGGACAATTTATCTTTAAGTTGTTTTGTAACTAAGCATGCCCCTGACTTGTCATCAGATCGCACACTTCCAGAAGGAGTTAGATGACCTGAAGGCACGAAGCGCAAGAGCTGACTTCAAAGTTGGCACCAATGAAGAGATGAAAGAGTTGAGGAAGGAGTCAGAGGACCTCCATATTTTCACCCTTGAGATCAAGGAAACAACGGAGGTAAAACGAGGGGTGAAAAACCAAAAAACAATTAGATGTTGCTTGAGGATGACCCAAAACCATATTGGCAAAATCACACTAGCAAGCCAAATCCTATCCTCAACAACTGCCTCTTACTCGGTATGCAATGGTCTTAGCAGAACAGAATCACTGTCACAAGTTCACAGTGCTATGATAAATAAAAACACCAGCACCATCTTCTCCTCGTGTGGCTGTGGGAGACAATGCATGAATGTTTGGTATTTAGATTTTGTTGTTTGGGCTAGCCCTTTTCATGTTTTTCATGCTTGAACATGTTTCAAAGTATGTAGCATATGTTCTGCCTATGCTCTTCTCCTGTTTGTTAACTTTTATGACTTCTCTGCAGCAAATATATTTGAGGTATATACCATATACTACAGAAAAATGCCTTTTCATTAATCTCATTTGTTAATACTTTTTTGTACATTTTTTTAAACTCAATATTATACTTTTTTTGTATTTGCAGAATTCTAGTGTGAGCTTAGTCCAAAACTACATTGTCATAATTTTTTTGTTGGTTAATTTTAATAGTTGTTTAATTTTCTTCTGATTTGCAGTCTCTACATGGGGACATTGGTACACTGAAGACCACCCTACTGGAGGGCTTTGCTGGGACAGAAGAAGCCAAGGCCCAGAGTGAGCTGAGGAGAGACAGAAATTACAGGCAGCTGCTGTACAAAAAACCTCTGGACCCACGCAGTGAGGAACACCTCAAGGTGAAAAACAGGAGGACGGATGACTTAAACATTTGCATGAAAGGAATACCTTTTGTAAAGCCTTTAAAAGAATCATCTACATAAAGCATTTGGTCTATTTTAATTTTCCTTTATGCAGGAGATTCGCCGGCTGTACCAGTATGTTTCCTTTGCTGTGGAAGATGTTAATGACGTGTTGGATGTGGAATGGGAGAAACACCTGGAAAATAAGAAAAAGCAGAAGTAAGCACAAAATACGAGCTATTTGACAATTTGATCCCAAAAGCATGTGTGTTAAGTATCAATTTTCATGAAATACTTCACTTCTTCACAGACACATGGTCGTGCCAGGGCGTGAGGGTCTTTTTACTACACTGGCCAACAACCTGTACATTATCAACCAGCAGAAGAACAGATTGGACCAGTTGGTCAAGGAACTCTCGTCACTGCGCCTCTACAATAAGACTACCACTCCAGCTATAAACCGCAATACTGCAACTGCGGCAGATGCAGGGTAGGAGCTGGCTAAGAACCACGAGTAGGAATAAAGGAATGTGAAAATCTCTGGGATAAATGAGTATTACATTAAGTAGATTTTAACTTTGTTTTGAGAAGGGAGATTCTGCGGAATAGGTTTGGGAAACAGAGACCTATCTAGATCTAGAACAGTTTTTTAATAAAATGAAATACATTCAACAATTTTTTTTGTTTTTTATAACTGGATGGCATAATAGCTAACAATATAATAAACATACCATAGGTAACATAAAGATTGTACAAATGTCTTTCGGTGTAGCAGCCTTTACAGGATATTAACATCAATTTCTATTTATGTGCACTAGTACCCTGCAAATAGCCCTTAATAAAGGGTGTTGTTGTTTGCAACTTGATCAACTTATTTCTGTGTTTTATGGCAGTTTGGAAAGCGAGCTTGAGAGTTTAAGGGATGCACTCCTGAAAGCCAGACTGGACACCACCCCTCCAAAGACCAAATCCAAATCACCAGGTATCAGTCTTTATGATGTAAAAGCAATAAACAGTATCACCTCTCTTATATACTAACCATAGATGTTTCTCCAGCAGTCAAGATATCGCCTGTGAAACAGTCCCAGCTGCGGAACTTCCTCTCAAAGGGACAGATGCCTCCTGTCCGCTCAACTGCACCAGGTATACATATCCTGCTCTAATTAGTGTAACAAGGGGTACGCTAATATCAATTGGTTGGAATCTTAATTGATTTTTCCTGTGTAACGTTACTGATTTAGAAATTTGCAGTGGTGGACAGTAATTCAATTAATTTGCTCAAGTACTGTACTTACACTGAACAAAATTATAAACACTTTGTTTTTGCCCCCATTCAGTTCATGAGCTGACTTTCTCTATGTACACAAAAGCCTGTTTCTCTCAAATATTGTTCACAATTCTGTCAAAATCTGTGTTAGTGTGCACTTCTCCTTTTGCCAAGATAATCCATGCACCTCATAGGTGTGGCATATCAAGTTGCTGATTGAGTAGTTTGGTACAGGTGAAACAATTCTTAGATGAACATGGTAATTATCTGGCAACTACTTTGATTGTTTAAGATATTTTTCATGTAAAAAATAATCCTTCCTTCACAAAGGTGAAGATTTGCTGCACCTCCTTTTAATTATTTTAAGTTATTTGTAATAATTTTGAGCATTGTACTGTTGGTTAGACAAAGCAAGCATTGTGAAGGTGTCTCTTTAGGCTCTAGATAACAGTAATGACATTTCTCACTATTAGAATTTCAGAAATTGATTAATGGAGAACATAATCAGCAGATTAATCTATAATGAAGATAATCCTTAGTTGCATTAAGGATTATCTAAACAACAATTAAAAATGAGCTCCCCCTCAACAATTACAACAGTAAAATCCTGCTTTTACATGAATGCATGAGGAAGAGTAATCTAAAAAATAGTTTAACAGTCACAGGACATGTTTCTTTCTGCAGTGAGTACTTTTACTTTTAATACTTTAAATACATTTTCCTGGTTATACTTACATACTTTTACTTTAGTAATATTTTCAATGGAAGACTGTATTTTTAAATTATCTTTCTTGTGTTATTTGTAGTTTTTAGTAAACTATTTTTAAATGCAAGTACTTTGAGTCAAGTAGATTTTTTTTTTTAGTATTTAAATTGAAGACATCTGGTTTTGAGTAATATTTAGCAAGGGTATCTGTACTTTTACTCAAGTACAGGATTTGTGTACTTCGTCCACCACTGGAAGTCTGTGGTTGCGTGAAAGTTTATGAATGTAGTTTAGCTTTGCTATAAAACTCTCAAGGGGAATATTAGCCATCAAACAAATAGGAAGAACGTTTACATAAAAAAGGGATGTTGACCAAGAGTAGGCTCTGTGTTAATGTAAAGACATATAACCTGTTAAATCATCCAGCCTCTCCAGTGCATTTAAAAGGTACTGTTGACACCTAGTTTTAGGGTTGCACTAAGTGTAACAGAATGCAAAATACCTTTTCAAAATTCAGCATTTGAGGAACTGCATAATGTCAATGAGATTCATGATGAAATATTTACATTGATAACAGTGTTTTTAAAAAAAAAAATTATTACCATAATGCAGCTCAGTTATTAGAGATCCTAATGTTGTTCATCTATTCTCTTCCAGCCAACCTATCTCGCTCAGCCTTCCTTTCACCTAAATACTATGAGGACTTGGATGACGTGAGCTCTACATCCTCTCTGTCACAGTCCCTGGAGCCTCACCCAGCTCACTTGGAGCGGGAAGAGGAGGAGGAGGAACTACAGCCAGAACCCCTTCCCCTTGTCATTCCCCCAGCATTGTCCACTCCCCGCCACCCCACAGTGGTGAGGACCCCCTCTATCCAGCCAGGCTTTGGGGCCATCCAGTCCACCCCTTTAACCAAGCTTCACTCAGCACAGGGTATGGGCTTTGGACTCAGCCCTATTGCCAGCCCTGGTGAGAAAATCCTACCAACTATTGCTATTGATTAAAAATGTGATGAATGAGTGAGGCACGAGATGACTGCTTGTAGATATCACATCTAACACACGTTGTAGCTGCTAGTAGATGTGCTTTGTTTCATAAATGTCACTCCCTGTGTTGATATTTCAGTTCCAACCAATAAGATCAACCTCAGTGGGGCTGATAGCACTGCCCTTGCCACAAAGACAGTAAAACATGGAGCCCCACCAACTGAGAGGACCATCCCTGTCACCATCCCTGCCCATCAGGCTGCAGCCACTGCTGCTCTACGCAGGCAGATGGCCAATCAGAAGTCAGGTAGGAAGAACATGCAACAGTCAGCCTTTCTTATCACTGCAGTTAAAAATAATTACTTTGTTTACTTTTAAATGGTAGTGTAGATGTATTAGGTCATTATGGGCAAAACTGTGTTTTTATACGGTTTATATAATATTGTATTGCTGTTCCCACTGTAATTCACCAGGGGGAGACACAGACTTCCAGACTTCATAATGTGAAACTCGTAGCTTTATGTGCCAGCTCAGTGCCCCATTATATCTGGGAATCACTTTCAAAACTGTTACTTAAATTAGAATTCATACCAGGCTTAAATCGCCATGGAAACATTCAGTTTAGTTAATTAAATAAGTTTGGTATTGTCTTTTTTAATATAAGCATTGTTTGTGTTTGTCTTAACATATCTGTGTTTTGTTCACATATTTATGTTTGTTCCAGCTGTTGTCAGTACTTCCTTGACAGAGTCCGCTTTGAAGACTGTTCCTCAGGTGGTCAACGTCCAGGAGTTCAAGGACAAAGGGCCTCCTGCACCGGTTTCCAATATCGTCAGGTAAACACGCAGGCACCACTATTTTATTGTTTTATTTTGCAGTATAGCTTTTAACAATCCCACAATATTTGTAGTTAGTAGGAACTCGCTGATTATACATAATTGTTAGCCCCTAAATCATTGTCTGCAAACATTCTCTTTTGTTCTTATCAAAGTACTTCAAAACTTCAAAATCAAGATATGTCCTAACTGGTTTTCATGCGTTTCACTTTGAATTAAACTTGAGGTTTTTTTTGGTACATGTCACATTTTAATTGACATGGCAGATTAGTTAATTAAGTTAATTAGCTTTTTGGTCTTTCCCTTTTTACTCAACATCTCATTGTAATAAAGTTCTTTCTTATCTGTCTAATCCATCCTATCTATGTATTTTCTGTTTAATATTAAGCATGTTTTATAATACATATGGCATTCAACCATGCCTGCATCCGCTTGGATCTATTTCTGATACAGTGAGCAGACAGCCTGTCATTATGAGTCCTCGAGGGGTCCAGTGTTTGTTTTGAGTGTGTCTCCTCGGTATAGATTTATCAGGTCACTGACTCTACCTACTTTTATCCAATGCACACAAACAGCAAAGGCCAGTGGGTATCTGACAGCATCTTACATTTGCATCCTGAGTTGTATACTCAAGCATTAAATCTCTTCCATATTTTCATTATATTTATTATTTTTAAATGTAATGTTACTTTTCAATGTTAATAGATTTTAAATGAAATAATGTCTATGATGTTCATACACTGGCGGCTGTTCCAAATGTGTGTGAATGTTAGTTTCTGTTTGAGCACTTCGGCTCAGTGAGAGAATGTGTGTGAACGGTAAATGCAGAAGTAGTGTGTAAAAGCGCTTTGAGTGTTTGAAAAGACTAGAAAGGCGCTATACAAGTACGGAGCATTTACATTTACATGCTGACTTTCAGTGTTTTTTGGGGGGTCTGGGATATGTTCATATGCTTCATTGTGTGATCAGTGTATGAAGGCTTGTGGTCGTTTATAAAAAAAAAAAGGGTACAGCTTAAAGTCAATACTATAATCTTATAGTTTACAGTTTAATTTAAAAACCAATATACTGGATAAGGGACTCAAAACAAAACTCTGAATACTTAGACTGCACTCTCTAATGGTCTATTTTAATACCATTATCCTCTTCACATCCCTTTCTTTGTGTCTTTCACTTGTCTCTTTATTCACTCCATGATTCAAACACTTATTTTTGCCCCTTCCTGCCTCCTGCACCTTACTCTTTCTGCCTCACTGGGCTGTGCTCCACTTTTGTGCTTGATATTTCGGCAGGCCGTCCCTGCTCGGGGCTTTACCTAAATAAAGCCTGCTTACAATAACAAAAAAAGCAAAGCAAGGCATTGTGAGAGTAAGATGGTTATGAAAGTGGGCTTTTCACCGATTCCGCTCTAACATACTTTACTGGTTGTGTCCTCAAATGATTCCCTGCTTGATATAGAGACAAATATGTGCATATTTTATTTTACCAGAACTAAAATCTAAATTCATAATTTAATTCATTAATCGCTAATTTCGACGTGAACTGTGTGAACCAAGCAATCAAAATGAAAATTGTGCCACATGCTTCTATAGAGGAAGTATTATTATAAATATTTTGGACTGTTCATTTTATTAAACCTAAACACTTCACAAAATTGTCAGGTGTTTGTAAAGTTGTTCCATGTAAACGAAATTATAAAAACCCTCTGTCCTGTCCCTCTTTTGCTCTTTCGCAGCTCATCAGTAACAGATCCGGCAGCTCAGGTCTTTGCAACAGTTTCTTCCAACCAGGCCAAACGAGTGAGTACTATATTTATCTGTCACTCACCGAGCAGTAGTTCCTTTTCATATATTTGTTAACCCACACAGCTTCATCTCAATCTATGTATTAATTATGTGACATAGTTCAGAAGAAAAAAAGTCATGTTATTATGGAATTAAAGAAACAAAAATAATTTCAGCAATGTCAAAATTCAGTGAGAGGATATATTTTTATCCACACTGAAGTATTCAAAATCAAGCAAGTTCACTCTTAGTATTTCTCTCTCTCCTCGTAACTTTAAAGAACATTCAGCTTGTGAAAATTCACAGGTTGCTGACAGCTTTGCGTTTGAAGGCACACTATTAACTGCGGGGGTGAGAAATGTCCCAGCTCCCTCCCATGTTGATGGTACAAATTGCAGTTGGGTGACAGGGGAACTCCTCGCACAAATCATCACGGTTCAGGCCCAAGTTCAATTTAATGTGAATGACCCAAACATTCTGATCTCCAACCACATGTGTGCACATACACACTTTTTGTCTGTATGTCTGCCCTAAGATTGTATCTTATACAATAGAACCTCCATAATGAGATTTTTTTAATATCATATACATATAATAAATATAACATATTATTTTCTGTATTACGGTTTTGTATAATTAAGTTGTAAGAGCCAGTGGCTATTTAAAACTGTCTGTGCAGAATCCTATCCAGGGTATCCAGAAGATGTCCACTGAAAGTACAACCACCCCACTGGGAGGCTTCATGTATGGTAAGCACTGGTTAGATATATGTGCATCCATAAGTTTCCTCCTACCTATTGTCCAGATTCGATTACACAGAAACAAAATTACCATCTAGAACATTGCTTATTATTCTTTACTGTTGGTGAAGGTGCAAATAGAATTTGACTAACTTCATAAACTTCTTTGTCCTTCAGGTCAGTCATCCAAAACAGATGTTTCCGTGGCTCCTGCTAGCTCAGCAGAGCAAAGCGCTAGCAAAGGTTTCTCCTTCACATCAGGGTGAGGCAACTTATAAATATTAAAGAAGACTTCTGAAATGTAAAGAACGCCTTTTTCTATATTACATCATGAAGTAAAATAAGAAAATAAAAATGTTCATGAGTTCTTGTGTGTCGTAGTGGCTATTGCAGCTATAATGGGCTGTGTACTAAAAAGTGTGGTTAGGGTCTAATTTGTTCATTTCTTTCTCTGCCCCTGACTCCTCATCTAACCAGAGAGGTGGCAGTGGACAGTCATCTACTACACCTCCCTTTTGCTGTAATTCTGCAGCAATTTGATCAGATCCCCTTCCCACATACTCTGTTTCACTCTGAAACTTGTCACATTAGAGAAACTAAAGTTTTTGTCACGGTTTCATTGTGACTTTACTTGTCTTTTACAGGTCCACTGGCTTCAGTTTTGCTTCAGTTCCACAGGGAGCTGGAATTTCACAAGGTAAAAACAGTATAGCAGCTTGGTATCAAATTGAATGATGTTGAACATCATCATTCAACAGTATTTTCCCCTCATGTCTCTCCAGTGAAAGATGTCAGTAAATTCTCCTTTGGTGGAAATAGCAAGATAATGTTCGGTCAGACTGGAGAGGAGCCATTCCCTCTAACCCCAAAGTCCACCTCCCCTGCTCTTGGCTCTGGATCTCCCACCCTGCCTCCATACCCGTCAGGAGACAAACCCAGCTCCACCGCACCTGCCCTCAGGATAGAGCCACAGCCGCTTAAGACAGTTGGAGGAGAGACTCTGGGCAGCTTCTCTGGACTACGTGTGGGTCACGGAGAAGAAGCTAATGATTCATCCACTAAACCTGCTGCTGCCTCATTTGCATTTGGGGAAGCTGCACTTGGACTGGGCAAGGGAGCAGCACAGTTCAGCTTTGGTGCAGGGCTCCAGAAGTCTGTAGAAGATTCTACAGGAGCAGACTTGTCCAAGGGGGCAGGGTCAGGCAGTTTGTTCAAGCCTCCTGAATCCAACCCCAAGCCCTCCTTCTCTGTTCCCCAGTCTAACACAGCTGCCCCAGCGTTACCTACTTCTTTCAGTAGTCTTCTTGCAGCTTCTTCAGACTCTTCAGAGGAACCAAAAGCTCCCCCACAACCTTCAGAGCCCACGCCACCCCCTGAAAAAGAACCTGCTTCTGAACCAGCCATAGAGAGCGCCAGTCCCCTAGTAGTACCTGAGCCAGCAGCGAATGTGGCTGCCACAGAAACCACATCAGCCACTCTTACAGCATTAACACCCGCACCTCCTTTGGCCACAACTGCACCCACACCGAATCCTCCCTCCTCCATCACTGCACCAACTGAAGCAACCCCTCCAACACCAGCCAGTGTGGTGCCTACAACAGAAGCCCCCCCAGACACCACCACCACCACTGTTCCTGTGCCCGCTCCAGCTGCTGCCACCCCTGCTGTGGTACCTGTCTCTCAAGTAGCTCCAGCAGTATTCCAGGTGCCCAGTTCTGACAAACCAGGATCCATTTTTACTCAGCCTGCCCCTGCAACAACAGACAGCAGTTCCCTTGGAGTTACACCAGTTATCAACACAGTTGCCCCAGCAGTCACCACTCCCACCGCTACTGTTGTTAACAGTACAACAACAGCGGCTGCTAGTATTGTGTTTGGGCAACCTGCTGCGCCTCCAGCTTCCTCAGCCCCTTCAGCCCCAGTATCCACAGAATTTGGCTCAACTGGGTTTGGCACATCAACTGGAACTGCTTTTGGCAAATCCGTGTTTGGTCAGGTGAGTGGCTTTGGCCAGCCTGCCAGCAACACTGGATCAGCCAGCTTTTCTTTTGGCCAATCAGCATTCGGAGCAAGTTCTAATAGTGCGACTACTGGAGGAAGTCTTTTTGGTGCTTCTACTCCCAGCAATGCCAGTTCCTTCTCCTTTGGCACAAGCAGTGCCAACACAGCCAGCAGCACTGGCTCAGGGCTGTTTGGACAAAGCACAACACCAGCATTTGGCCAGAGCTCTGGATTTGGTCCTGGGTCTGTGTTTGGGAGTAACACCACCACATCTTCATCTACAGGATTCAGCTTTGGACAGCCCTCGGGTGAGTGTGAGTTTGCACTTTATTTCTTTCTGGTCATTTTGTAAAATACAGTATGAGTTTGTGGCTATCAGCTTTATTTCTTTTCACTGAGGAATGGCACCTAGTATGTCTGTGGCATACAATACTAGCTATAGAAGCAAGTGTTTTGTAAAGATTAGGCATGTCCTGATTAAGTTTTTTTTGACCTTATCGCGATTGAAGACCTTTTTAAAATCAATCCAATCAAGTCCAATCTGATATTTTGATTTACTTAAATGTTTATTAAACTATGTATGTGACAGTGTTAGTTACTAAATTTGATCCAAATACTTGAGGTTTTGGTTGTATGATGCTACATGTAAATTATGGTTTCAATGTCAGCAGCTAGTACTACACTGATCCTGACTCACTGAAGTGAAGCAGCGCAATACATTATTCATCACAACACAGCATCTTCAGTTCACCAAATTCATACTGAAATCCTGTGGCTATTTATAAATTAGGAAAATTCCACCTTCAGGCGTTCATAGTAATGGGGTGCAAGGTTCTCAATTTCAAATCAGTCAGGTTTTTTTTAAAAAGAAAAAAAAAAGACACATTTTTGTCACTCAAGGTGGTCTTATATTTACTAATCAGAACTACACGGCTGCAAACAGTTAGGCTTGGGAAAGTTAAAGCTAACAACGTCTGTAAGGGCAGTGAGCAGTAAAGGAGGGCTGTGCGACAACATCAGGTTATAGAGCAGACCATCCTGCACACATTGTGGTGGTTGAAAGTTAAATGTGACACTTCTTTTTGTTGAAGGGCCATCAACTTGCAGGAGGGAAGACAAGTCAATTATGTCTGTGCTACACTGCCAGGGGTGGTGTTGGGAGTCTGAGTAAGGAGGGTGGCATGAGGGGAGTTGTCCCATTCCCAAAGATTCTCTAAATTCCAAACGCAGTATGGGAATGTCAGTGTCTCTGTGGACAGCTGATGTTAATGCATCAGCTTGGCAGTTAGACGTAGCTTGTCTGGTGGTGTCAGAGTTCCAGAGTCAGCTGATTTTGTTAAGGACACTAGGGCTAGAAAAGAAAGCTATATAGTGGTGACTAGAAAAAATGTATGTGGCATCACTGGCTAAATGACATCTTGAGTACAGAATTAACCAAATGATTCAGTCTTGAATGTATTTTCCTTTCCTCCTTATTACAGTTTTTGGCTCTTCAGCCACACCTGTGTTTGGGCAACAACCTGGCAGTGGGAGTGTATTTGGACAGGTAACATCCACTGAATAGTATTGTCCTTATAAATTTAGAAATTTCCCTATTCTTCTGGACACACTGTATAACTAACATTTCTCTCCCAGCAGCAGCAATCTTCTGGTGCGAGTCTGTTTGGTTCAAGTTCAGCCAACACAGCGAGCTCAACTGCTCCTGGAGGGTTTTTCAGCGGCCTGGGAGGTAAACCGAGCGAAGACGCTGCCAACAAGAACCCATTCGGCACCACAGCCACAACTGGAGGGTTTGGGCAGTCTGCTCAGACAGGTAGACTAGCTATAAAACTTGAAAAAATAAGGAAAAGAAAGTAAAGTTTGTTGATATATTTTTATTTTAACCTCTGTTCATATTGTGAGCAAAATGAAAACTATTAAGCAAAATTACCGGAAACATTTTGCTGTATTTGAAAGGTACATTTATCTGGGTATTTTTCCTCTAGGTTCCAACAGTCTGTTTGGGAATAGTGGTGCCAAGACGTTTGGTTTTGGACAGTCTTCCTTTGGTGAGCAGAAAACTAGTGGAACCTTCAGCACCGGTGCAGGGAGTGTCGCAGCCCAGGGATTTGGCTCTTTCTCTACTCCGACAAAACCAGGTACAAGCTTCCCCATATTGCATTATATTCTAATAGTTCTTCGGTTCTTTAGTCCTTAATAGCCATGTTTCCATCTAATTGTCATGCAAATTTTAAGCGAACTTTTGAAATTTTGCAAAAAAGACAAAATAAAGTAAATGTGAAACAAGTGCATTTTCATCAGCTAGTTTGGAGCCAATAAACCAGGCTACGGCAAGCATAGTTACGTCAGTAGTTGACATTACACATGGCTGTAATAAACAAAATGTATGGGTTCCAAACCAGAAACAAAACCAGTGGCATGGACCTGAGGACCATTGATCTTAAAAAAATGCTACGTCAGAACTTATTTGGCAAAAGTGTTTCCATCTCCCATTTAGCTCATTTACTCTTTTTCGACAAAGGCAAAACCCACCTCAAGCGAGCATAAAAACTTTTTTGCAAAATTAAGGATTTTTTTTTTTGTTGAATTTTGCGGTCCATCAGCCTATTCTCATGCGATACTTCAAAATGCGCATTAGAAAAAAACATTGATGGAAACACGGCGCATCCTCAAGACGATCTCACCCACTCCTTAAAAGTGATGCTTTCTTGTACATAGCAGTTAACATTTTATCAGACACTTCATACTGCTGACATTTTCAGACCAGACTTTTTCCTATGTGCTGTTCATGCTTCCTTAGGGTAGGGATTCATTTTCTCGATTAGAATTGAACAAAGGCCCTAGCAAATGTAATTCCACACTTAAACATGTTCTCCTGCTTGCATCAGTGATGTTTGATATTCTCCTTTCTTTCACATTTTTCGGTCTCTGGCTTAGGGCCCCTGGTTCAGTAAGGTTCAGTGATAGTAGGATAGCTGTGATAGACATCCTGGCTCTTGACATTGCTTTCTCCTTTATCATCTGAGCACCCTTATCTCCTCACCCCAGAAGAGCAGAAAGTGAGGCGGTCACGCTTCGTTATTACCTGCCGGAATACTGCTGATTCAGTGTTACATCTCAACGCTGCTAAGTCACAGTACATCGAGTCAAAGATGTGATGACAAGGATTTTTGAAATGACACTGTTCTGCCCCTATTAGGACTTTTTGCTTAAAGGTGAAATATCTATAAGTTGAAATTCTGATCCACCAATCCTACCACCATTTCTGTCCCGCTATCTTCTGCCAATTAATGCAGTGTCATGCATAGTTAGAAAGCATGTGAAGACAGCTGAATATGAGCATGGTCTGATACTGTGTCCTTGTTGATTTGTCATGCTACATAATGGTTGCATACAAGAATTACCGTTTAACATCCATCAGTACTGCTACCATGTTGTTACACCATGTGGTTCATTTGGGTTATGGTCTTGCTGCTTTAAAACTGCTTTGCTTTACTTTTAAAAGACCTGACATGTCAACTTGTAGTTATGTCAGTCATTACAGCCCAATTCAGTCAATGGACACTTAGCCTATTTAGATCTTTCACATGGTGTAAACTACTGGTATAATGTATTGTAGTTGATCTGTACAGGACACTGGACTTCCTTGGCATTATAGAAGTAGATCATAATGTGCAGCTTCAGTAATATCTCCTGCCTTCCCTTCGACACGCAGCTCCAATCGCTCACTGTTCAGCTCCAGTCTCTTTGCCCGTCTGTGGCGCACAGTGTTGATAGGCTATTACTTGTGACGTGTAACCAATTGGTGATGTAGGCGGGACATTAAGCAAGACTATATAGTGGTGACTACAGATGGAGCGAGGCGGCTGCATGAGTTTGTGATCCGTTGCGCCCCTAGTCTAAATTGCCTACAATGCTCTTTCACACAGAAGCTCAAAGACTAACTAGCAGATTAACAATTAAAAGTGGATAAAGTGCAAAGGAAATTAGGTAAAGTTTAAGTATGAAGAATTAACTTTATTCTTTCCCAAATAGTCTTGTTCTTCAAGATGTAAATTTAGCTTCCGTTTTTTTTTTTTTTTTCTTTTGCAACCCTTGGTAATAAATAGTCATAATAGTAGCATCCATCCAAACTATCCCTTAGCTCCACTGGGATGCTGGTACCACTCAGCACGCTAATGTCCTATCACTGGCCTACGTACAGGGAATGTAATCTTGTTACATTAGCTCAATCAATTATTTACTGGGGCATGCAGGCAGCCAGGCTGTAATTTCAGTACACTGTTTCCCCCCTGCCACTCCTGGCTCTTGATGCTTTGAGTTGGACAGAATCCTCTTCCTGTGATTAAGCTGTCACAGTTTGTTGCTCCAAAACAATAATGTAAAAGACACAATATAGTATCTGTATTAATGCTGAGAGATTTTCTTGTGAGAAACAATGGGGAAAAATAAGAACTTTTATTGGAAATAGGATTAAAATGCTTGTGTATATCTGTTTACTCCTGTACAGTTATTATAATTTAGGTAGTGTCAGCCCTGGTTCAGACCACATGTGGAGTGTATATTTACACAGTGTCCAAGCAGTACTGTTCAGAAAAAAATCAAAAGGTGAAATATCAAGTCAGGTAAATTTAATTTATATAGCCCAATATTATAAATCATAAATTTCCCGCACCCTCCATCTTTAGACCCTCCATTCAGATAAGGATGAAATCTCAAAAAGATCATGGATCCATGGAGCATGGATCCCTCTCCCAGGACAGATGCCGTATATGTCCTGTGCACAGAAAAGACCAATGTAAAATTACGGGATCGACAATCAGGGTGACAGAAATATAGGTGAGGTATCACAAAACAGATGGAACCTTAGCCACATGTCATCGTCTCCACCTGAGACTGACAGGAAAGACTCACAAGAGGCAAAGCTCACTCTCACCAGTCACAAAGATAAGAGAAAGGAAACTAACACAGAGAGGGAGAGCGTGACAAGGACAACATTTACACAAGAGACAGGCAAGAGGAGAGGATTAAGATTCAGATCCTATGTAAATAAGCTTTAATCACGCCATGCTTCAAAAGCCACAGATACAGTGCCCTGACTGACCTGTTTTATCGCTGTGTAATTTACTACAAAACCTGTTTCACTGCTTTCAAAACGAGTATTTCTCTATTTCCCCCCTCCACAGGTGGTTTTGGAACTGCTCCAGTATTTGGGAGTCCCCCTTCCTTTGGTAGTTCCCCAGCATTTGGTGGTGCAGCATCATTTGGCTCAAGCCCTTCCTTCAACAACAACATGGGTCCTTCAGCTGGTAAAGTGTTCGGAGAGGGAACAGCCGCTGCTAACATGGGAGGATTTGGGTAAGAATCCTTAAATGTTCTC
>JAPMOB010227459.1:0-13886 GCA_029875015.1 Lepomis gibbosus
GACAACACCTGCAAGAGAGGGGGGATGCAAGGTGAGGACAACAGGGAATAGCAGAGAGAAAAATTAATAGCAGAAAGCAACGAAACCTGTAATAGAACAGAGAGGGGGGCTTGGGGAGGAGAAAAACAACAACAAACACACACATAAAAACAAACAAACAATAAAAATAATAATAGTAAAAGACAACCAGCCGAAGAGCAGCAATAAACAACTGACATAGTAAGACAACTAAGAGAAAAATGAAAACAAGAAACAGTCACGCACAATAAATAACAACACAGCACAGCCACAAGTGCTGGAATAATAACAATTAATTTAAATAAGTAACTGAAAGAAAAGCATCAGGAATAATTCTACCAGGGACAACCACATTTTTTTGTGTCCATGTGTGAGACTGTGTGTGTCTGTGTGCGTGTGGGTGAATGTGTCTGTATGTTTCTGTGTGCGTGTGTGCGCATAAGCCTGTTAAAGAATGTAGTTGTTAGTGATAGTGGGACACCACTTCCAGATGCACCGCGACGCAAACGCGGAAGACCCCGACCCAATCAACAGATGCCCCAAAAATACAATGAATAAAAAATAAATAAATAAAAACGACCATCCAAATGCCAGTTGACAATGCAATGTCGACGGCACGCAAGACGCATAACCCGCGGAGGAGCAGCACCCGGACCTACTGTGGCGCGCACACAACATAGACCAGTGCCCCCCCACCCAGCACAGCACCGCCGCGCAGCGAACAACCAAAATGCCCAAATGCCACACAATCATCAACACCAATGCACAAGTGACGAGCCCAACGTGCGCACTGTGCCCCCCGCGAATCCCGCGTATGAGGTCTGGCAAACGAGAGAGGGCAAGTAGCAGAATAAGAGTCCACTGTCCCCCCAATCGGCGGAAAAACTAAGGCCGCCCGCGCCAGCTGACATCCCCCCTAGTCAAAATCAACTAGCTCAGCTGCATGCCACCACCAACACACCCACCCACCCGTCAGGGGCCAAGAACTCCAGGCACAAGCCCAGAATAAACCGGAGCACAGCCCCGCCCTGCACCCACACTGTACATCCCTAAAACTATTTTAATACTTCAGTATCCAGACGGGTCCAACAACCGGTCGACAGAGAAATGGGGGAGCATGGATCTGAGGCCAGCGAAGCCAACCAGGGACGCAAACCGGTCCCTCCAGGAAAGAGGAAATGCTTCCCCTGGACTCCAATGCACAAACCAAATGCCAAGCAGCCATCCAAAGACCCTGCACAGGGAAGGGAGGAGAAAAAAATCCCACAATGCATCAAAATGCAATGAAAATCGCCCTACAATCCCACCGCAGCCCCCCAAACTGCAACTGGATCCACGCGCGCAGCGCCCAGAGACCCCCACGCCTAGTAGCCAGGGCACCACACGACCCCCCAAAGCTGCGCTCCCCCCCGAGGAAAAACAGCAGAAAGCTGTGCCGGGAAGCTCCCCGCCGCCAGGAAGCATCAACGCTGGAGGAGCAGGCCCACAGTCCCCCCAGCCCAACCAGAGGCAGTGGGGGAAGCAGTGGGAGCCCCACCCCTGCCGAAGAGTGAGGAGAGAAGACAACATGCACCCTTGGATTTATTAACTGGTTGACCCTCCTTTGGCAGCAATAACCTCAACCAAATGTTTCCTGTAGTTGCAGATCAGAGCTGAACAATTGTCAGGATGAATTCTTTCAATTCAGCAATATCCTGCTGTTGAGCTTCAAATGCTACTCCATTCTCCTGTGATATTTCTTGATATTCTTTGAAATTAATTTTCCTGTTGATGATAGCAACCCATCCAGGCCCTGAGGCATCAAAGCAGCCCCAAACCATGATTCCAACATACTTCACAGTTGGGATCGCTCTTACCAGGCTTGTAACATGTACCATGTTTTTTTGCACCAACTGCTACTGGCATGCCCTAATGCCAGGTGTGTATGACAACATAGTTTAGCAATTATACTAGCATTAGTTATATTAGAACTAGGGAGAATTCTTCACTAAAAGATGAGCTAAGAATGGCACAGAAGTGTTTGCACTTTTGAAACAGTTTCCAACTGTGACTTTTAGGGTTTGATGTGGTTTAGCATTGGCGGGAATGGAGCCAGAAGGTATGTTCTACCCAGGTGCGTTTGTACCAATCATTGACCTACAAAGAAGCACTGGCATGTACGATACAAGCTCCAGGCGTGCCAAAATGCTAGGCGTGCAGTGACAAGAGATTGTTTGCTCGAAATCACTTTTGCTGATGATGCTGAACCCAGTTGCTGTGGTTGCTAGAAGTGTACAGCTGGGGGCCCTGGGTGCTGATGACTATCTAGTTTGTCCTGTATGATAATGCTGGTGCTGTTGCTGTAAACTCTGAGGAGAGGTGGAGGCCCAGAATTGTGGTGCTGGCTGACTCCCATTTTCCTTTTGGTGCTGACCTTTCTGCTGTCTTGAGCTGGAGGGTATATGTGAACTGTTCCTTTAACAGCTGTGATAGCGTCCCTTGGAAAGAGAGCTGGTGTTGATGGAGCTGCAGGTATGACATGACAGCGTTGAAAAGTTTGCTGGATTGTTTTTTCTGTGAGACAGCTTCTGATGCTGGGTTTCCTGACGTGCGTTAATGGAAAAGTTGAAAATGATTGTTGTGAGTCCGTCCAAATAATTGGGGATATATATGGTGTCCGATTGGGGATAGCAAGATTGAATCCATTCTCAATAATAACTAAGTGGATGAATGAATCGCTTGTAATAATTTTCATGGTATCATAAATGTCATGGTAGTGTTAACTTACCATTAATTTATACCTGTTTTATCTAAAGCCACTGTTCTAAATTCCTCCTCAGGTGCTGTCTCCTCGCCCATCATACAGGTTGTCTCAGATAACAGTGACAGTGTGGTGTTTCAGTGTGAGTCTGAAGGCTGGTATCCAGAGCCTGAAGTGTTTTGGCTGGACGGTGAGGGAAACCTCCTCTCTGCTGGACCTACAGAGACAGTCAGAGGTCCTGATGGCCTCTATACTGTCAGCAGCAGAGTGACTGTGGAGAAGAAACAAAGCAACAGCTTCACCTGTAGAGTCCAACAGAAGGACATCAACCAGACCAGAGAGACTCACATCCATGTTACAGGTTAGAAAGAATTCTGTATAAATTATACAAAATATCACTGTTTTGTTTAAACTGTTGTAGCTTGATTAAAAAAGCGTCATGCTGTTCTGGTTTGTGTCATTTCAGCTGGTTTCTCCGATGATCTGAATTATTGGTATTGCATTTGGAGCATCATCATTAGTCTTGGAATTGCCATCGTAGTGTTTATTATTATCGCATGGATAAATAGACGATAACATTAGTCATATGTTAATTTTCATTTTGTGTTACTGTCACAGCTCATGGTTGGCTATAGAGTGATATGTAGGGGTGAATTCCAATGTATCAATAGATTTAGAAAGACAGAGAAACCACTAAAAACTAACGTTATTAGTGTCACAGAAAAAAAGACAAAGAACAGTGAGGGAAAATGTAGAAAACTGAGGAACTGAAGAGGACACTTCAGTCAGTGAAGATGAACAGAAATAAGAAGCCCTCGTGATACAGCAGGAAGAACTGGGGAGATGAAACCTGAACTTCAGGAAGAGCAACACAGAGACAGCTGACAGTATATAACACAATGCTGCAAATTTATGTTTGGTCTCATGATCTTTGCTCCTCGATTGTTATATTGTTTTTTACATGCTGACACAGTGATGTGACATAAGTCTTTGTTTGAAAGGTGTGTGCATGACATGGTGTTGAATTTAAATTTTTAAGTTGTTATAATTTGACTTTGCATGGACAGATCTGCACCAAACTTTACATGCTTGATTAGAGTCTGCAGACATATAGGCCTACATTAAAAGTAGAACTCATTGTTATTGTGCCACCTGGAAGTAAGCGTCACATGACAGTAACCATTTGATTTAGATTTTTACAGTGTGGTCCACAGATGTACTGGAACCTAATTAGCAGGTGTCCTCTAACACCAAGTAGGAGACACATGAAGTGACTATTAACACCTTAGTTCAAAAAGCGTTAAAATTCAGGATCTCATCGATTTCATCACTACACACAGCTTTACTTCATATTGATGTTGTCCTTTTATATCAGTTTTTGTCCTTGCGGAACTTTTATTTTGTTATACATACTGACAATTTGCGGGGGAACACTATTACCATACATGGTCAGTTCAGGCCTGTTGTGACTTTATGTGTCTCATCATGGTCATTATGGTGCCATTCATCGTCTATCTAATATATAATAATGTTCTTATATTAATTCACTCAGAAGTTATTAATTGTATGCAGTGGTGGGATGTAAGTCCTGCATCTGAGAACAAATTTCAGGGAGACCTATACTTTACTTGAGTATTTCCATTTTACGCAACTTTATATTTTTTACTACACTACACCTGTATGACAGCTTTAGTTACTAGTTACTTTTCAGATTATAATTTTCATCCCCTTCCTGTCCAGTGAAAACCATCTATCTTCAAATGTGGTAATTTTGAATGTTTGTGATGAACTGAAGGGTGAAGAGTTTATTTATGTGTTAAGACAATCATCCTCCTTTTTAAATGAAACAAACTTTTTAAACCCTCCTTAGATCAGCTGGAAATCTTCACAAAGACAAAAACAGAGATTCTGACTTTATGCTGAAATGAGCAAATAACTGCAAATGACCATTTGTATGGCGCCATATGCTGTGTTTATTGTGTATTGAAAACTGTCCTGGCTGCAGAGCTCGAGGTTTTGGTGAAGATGAACTGATCACTAATGATTTATATATGTCTGATGACTTACATGAAATAAAGACAAACTTGTAAGTGACTTCTTGAATTCCTGAGGTCACTTTAAACTCGTGTTTCCAACATTGTGCCTCTGGTCTCCTGGTCTCTGGATGTGTCGTCAAATTTACATCCTAAAAGCTTCCACGTGGTCCTCTGCAGAAATGTTCTTCTTCAGTTATCAGTTTAAACACCCTGAGTGTAGAGGATTGGCAGGCATAGTAACAGTAACTAAGAAGATGGGGCTTAGCCAATTATCAATGGCAATAAAAAACAATAATACCTTAGCACCACCCATGGCTTAACTGTGGGGCCTTCAGACTTTGTGAATAATATTTTAATGGGTGATAGTACTCACTATTCCATTTGATTACTTTCTGACACTGAATCCTAAAAACTTGACTTATCCACTTTTTACCACTCTATGCAACAAATGAAACAGGAAGTATTACAGGTTTTTTTCTGTTGCTTGGTAGCCTACTGTTAACACAAGAATGTGGTACTATTTTACCACACTTACAAAAGTACACACGTACAAAAAAAATACAGATCATCAAAATACAAGAAACAACAGAAAATCCCACAGTGGTGGATGTGTGATGACTGACGGTGAAAATGGTCAGGGCCAGAAATAGAGGTAATTGAAGAGAACAATGACACCTTTGCCAATGTGACATCCATCATTTTGAAGAGGCACCAGGTATCAGTGAAACAAATACTTAGTGCCTTTTGAGAGAAACAATGACCAGGTGACAACTGAGGGATGTTACAGGTACAGCACTATTTTCAGTACTATATTACTGTTACTTTGATGCATCGTCTACTTTATATATTAAATAGATAAATGTATATATTAAATATATAAAGTAGGAGATGCAATAGAAATATAATAGGCTAAAACTACACTCTAAAAATTATTTACATGAAATACATTTTTAGAGGGTGATGGTGCCCTAACCCTAGCAGGTATTGTTTGCCAGACAAGCACAGAGTCAGTCACTCAGGCCCCGTCCACACTGCTGCGTTTTCGAATTAAAACGGAGACCTTTTGCTAAGTTTGCATCTCATGTCCAGAATGAAACAGCGAAAACGAAGCCATAAAACAGAGAAGTTTAGAAAAGCTGCCGACCCCATTTTGAATTTCAAACCTCTGGAGGGCATTTTTTGTGAAGACGGGTCAAAACGGAGGACTTTAGAAACAATAACGCAGCCGCTCATGCTCATGCTCTCTGATTTGGTCCTATAAATCAAGCAAAGCAGAAACACGGTGCTACTGATAGAGTTTTGAGTTGGTATTTTTATTAAATATTCTGTACCGTGCAAGTAACTCTTAGGCCTGTTTTCCGCCGCCACACTCCTGTGTTACATTCAGTAACAGTCCCAGCTCGTTATTCGTGCATGCAAAGAAAATCTGGTCTGATTCCTTGTCTCTATTTTTTTATTGTTTTGCCAAATCTTCTGTTAGTACGGAATAGAACATCTGCTTCATGTTTACACCGGCATGCACATGCCCAGTGTAGCTGAAAGGGCACCGGGGGCTGTCAACACCTTTAACATGAACGTAGCTAGTTGGACATGAGATAAGTGGATGCTTACATTTACAGCCATTTACAGTGCTCATTGCTCACAAGTGCGATTTATTTTGTGATATAAGTTAATTTAGATGCTTGTGGGTTTGGTGTGGATATCTGCTGACATCAGACTTTGAGAGAGAGTTTACCTGACTGCTGTTCCCGCAGATCACACTCATTAGAGTTTTTTCTCTTCTCCTGCCTAGAAGGATTGTCCATCTTCATCCTTCATCAAAGTTGTAGGCTTCATATTAACACTCACTTTCAACTTTGACACAACAGTGAAGCGGGGCCCTCCAGCTCTGCGCAAGACTATCTTGATTACTATCACTACGTATGCCTGTGTCGCATCAGCTGGGTGAAGTAGGTTCATGCAGAGTGGACATCAGTTTTACATTTGTTTTTCAGTGCTGCTCCACTGAGGTGCGCTGCGTGCTAATAACAAAGTAACGAGGTCTCCTACAGAACGTAACAGACTAAAAAGTTTGGATTTGGATTACAAATGTACTGAAGTGAAAGGTAAAAATTTAAAGTAAAATACAAATCTGGGGAAAAAAACTATATAAGCACAGTAACAAAATACTTCGGTACTTTCCACCATCAGTCTTAGCTGCAGGATTTATTGGTGTCTTGTTGCGCACTGTACTCCCAGTAAATGCAGACTGAGATAGTAGATTTTGACTATTTCTTTCCTTCTTTTAATGTAATGAATAAATGTTGGCAGGTATCACTGTTGAGTGTCTCTAAATTATATAGTGAATGCAGGGTGAACACAAACTGTTTCACTTCCTCTGCCTTCCTTCCTCTCTATACAGCTAAACAACCACAACAACTTCCACAGAGATGCATGCACAGATCAGTCAGCATTCATTATCATCATCATCTAGCATAACAGTGTACCTTCAACTTATACAAGTGATTTAATACTGCCACTTTTGAATGAACTCCTGTAATATTGCAATGATGCATCTGACACAAGCTGAAGTTGTGGAACTAGAAATAATTTCAACATATTAAAAGTTCAGGCTGTAAATAAATATAGGAATTATTGTGGGTCTTATTCAATTTTTAGCACTTTCAACATGAATAGTAGTATATTGTGAGTATTCTTGTTTTTTTGTCTTTTGATGCTAAGGAGCAAGCATTTTCTCAAAGGGTTTAATCAATAAACACCTTTCTCTCCCGACTGATCTTTATCGAGTCACTGACTTTTTACTGAGTTCAAAACATTATTAAAGGGATAGTTCTGGGTTTTTTAATTCCTCGCCCACAGTTTGGAGAAGCAGACAGGAACAACAAGGAAGTAGTTTTTTTGTTTTGATGTTTGTTGTTTTGTTTTTCTGTATCTGTATCTTGTCTGCTTCCCCAAACTGGTTGAGCATTCAAGTGTATATTTACTGTGGAGTTTCATATCAGAGGCCTGAAAACTCTGAGTAAGCTGAGCCCGAGATGAGCGAAACTCTGGGTTTTTGGTTTCAGAGAGCAAGATCAGATAAACTCGAGGTCTGTAACCCCGGCAACTTACGCTATGAACCTAACCTGCTTGGGAGGAGGTTTACTTCAACAAACACTGAGTTTCTTTCTGACTCCTCCCCTCCTGCGGAGCCTGAAGTGGCTATCTGACATTTCTTCATTCAGACTGTCGATACCAAAGCACATATAAGCATACATAAGCATACATAAGCACATATACGCAATTACGTTTAGAAACAACAAAATCAAGGTTAAATAGGCTATACATTTTTCCCCCCAAACATGATCTTGAACAGTCAGTGAGTGAGTGAAGGAAGTTGCAGGACAGTTGAGAGCGAGGTGATGCAGCAGGGGATTGTGCAGAAGTATCGTGAGAGGGGAGGAGCCTGAAGCTCAGCCAAAAAAATTGTTAAAAGCACAAAACAACGATCACAAAGATACACCAGAGAACTGAAGAGTCATACTCCCACACAAAGGCGGAACAATCTGTGACAGGAGAGCACAGAGATGATGCAATGATAGAAGATAGATGTAAAGATGAGACAGGTGACAGGAGAGGTCACGCTCACAACACACAGACACACAGACAGACAGTGAGGTTTTCTCACCTGAGGAGTGTTATGTTTACATGTTGTCAAGCGGAAACAGCACAACATCATATTCGTCATTCTGCAGGTAAGAGTTGCTTTTTAAAGTAAAACTTGTATATTGTTGTATATTGTGGTGTCTTTGGGATGTTTGATGCAGGATTATAATTCTAAGAGCATGTTTAGCCTAATGTGTGTTAAGAAAGACTGCTGTCTCCAATATAAACTGTGAGGGACCATTGAGTTAGCCAAGAAATTAATGTGCAGCTGCTAACAACTGTTTACACTTTGTCCATAAAGAGGAATTGGAGACATTGAAATCTTGGAGCCTCTAAGAATAATAAAGAGAGCAGATGTTTTGCACACAGCAACAGTTGATGGATGAGGATGTCTGAGTTGTAACATTTGGAAAAAAAGATAGCTTTCAGCTTTAGAATCGACTGATTACCTGAGGAAAGAGCATCCTGGGTAAGAGAGTGTATTTTCTGTGAATAAAAATGTGTTGATCCAGATTTACTGTGGTTCTGTTGCTCTGCAGAAAAATTCGTTATGTTGGCTCATTGAAGTCTACATCTTATTCATTGATGTAGGGTGTGCACCTACCACTTCTCTTCCTGGTGTGGTTAGAGCCAGTTAGCTCTGTTCTGTGAAGGGAGTAGTAGACAGCATTGTACAAGATGTTCAGTTTCAGTTTCTTGCAGTTTCTTGCGTGGAATAGCTTAATTTCTTAGAACAAGAATAGACTGATGAGCTTCAGAATTTTTTTTTAGCTGTGCTGTGCTTTAGTCAGTTTAATCTAATGAGTCACCTCAGATCTGAAGCGGTCTTGAATCAGATTACACCGTCTACCCTGTTGAGAAAAAGTAAGTAAAGACATTTATTTGTTTCACTTTAATAACACAAATGCTTTTCTGCATTTAAATTTTTGTTTTTTATTTTCAGGAGTCCATGATGCTGCATCCAAAGACAGAGTCCAGTGATAAAGTCTCCTCCAGGACCTGTGGTGTTTTGCTGTTCATCATTCTTTTAATACAGTCTGTTGAAGGTAATTTCAAAGCAAAACACTTCAGTAACATACTGATGTTTTGGAACCTCCAATCCCTCATATCCACTTCTGCAACAACGACTTCATCAGAGGAGGCGATAAAAAAAAATGACACTGTAATCATTCATATCAAAACCACTGCATTAGTTATGAAGGCAATTCAAGTTTTCAAATAAACAGCTCAGGCAAACACTTGTCTTTTCGTGAATTTTATTCAAGTCTTCTGCAGAAGGAACTCACAGGGACACAGACGCATCAGAGAGTATCACCCGAGTGAGTGTCTCGCACATGCAGCTTTTATCTTAATCTCAGAGTCAGAGTCCTAGCTCATCAAAAGAACGTGTCTTTTGAGTATTCCCTAAAGGACACTCAGTCTGGATCTGTAGGCAGATACCCACGTCCAAGATAAATGTGGTGAATAACTTAAAGTCATAACCCCTTTGGACATGTGGTAAGGCATCACACACATTTACCTTCCATTGACCCCATACCCAAGAGGCTGGAGGCACCCAGTGAGATAAGTTACATGGCAGTGTTTTAAAGATGGTTCTCATGAAATTCCGCCTCACCTAAGTCTACAATCACACTGGTAGCGCTGTGAGGTTAATGCTAGCTTAATGCTAATGTCAGTATGGTCACATGCTCACAATGACAATGATTTCAAGGAGGTATACATTTGACCTTGTTCACCTTTTTAGTTTAGTGTGTTAGCATGATTCTAATTGTTAATTTGAATTAAACACGAAGCACAGCTGGGGCTGATGAGAGTGTCATTAGTTCTGCAGGTATTTGGTCATAAAGTGTTGGACAAATTAAATTTGGGACCTGATGGTGACTCTAGAAGAAAAGTCAGAAGGATCAATACTCTTGAACCATGAATATCTGTGCAGTATTTAATGGGAATCTAAACCTTTTCAAAGTGGCGGACTGATCGACCAACGTTACCATCCCTAAAAACTTCACTGAATCCAAATTTCTTTGCATTTCTGTACTTGACCCTGTTACAGGACTGTGGTGGTGTGAATGATGGTAGGAACATTTTCTCTCAATTTCATACTTTCTGAGACTTTTTATGGTTAGATAATGTCACAAGGTCACAGGCTGACTCAGAAAAAAATTGTGGTCAACAAGAAAAGTAGAAAGCGAAACCAACAACGTGAGTGAGACAACTCTTCTGCAAGAAGGTTTCAGGAAATTCAGGGTGTCTTACACAGCATTGTTTGCTCAGTATGTGTAGTCATCCTATGTCATGTAAAAAATTCAAGACTTAGGCCAGATAAGAAAGCTTGAACTTTAATAAAAAAAAATAATAGACAACAGTTAGAATACAAAGGTTTCACCAGAGAGGGTCAGAGATAGATACAAAATAGAGTCCCATTCTGTTACCAGAACAGAAACCCGAGTTGACATGAAACCATGTAACAACTGATTTTCAACTACTTCTGGACCTCCTTTTATAGCTCTGTTTCTAAGCATTATATAATCTCTTGCCTCTTTCCTACTGCACCTGGATCTGGAGAAATTCCCAGATGTTGGGTGTTTGGTGGATTTTAATTTCACTGGAAAATCCCAGATATTTCTGTTTCTTATCATTTTTAGCATTTGGTCAATTTTTAACTTGACTTTCTGGAATAAGCTGGTGTATTCTGTGCTGTTCAAACTACAACATAACATACATGCATTGCTCTAATAATTAATAATAACAATTACAACTATAATGCTCTAAGAATTTACACACAACCTACTGGATGCTAAACTGCTTTACCTAGGTCACATTGACAACTAGAGGTCACATGTATTGCACACTAAGAGGACACAGTGAGCGTGTAAACATCTAAGAATGAAAACATAGATCATATCTGGCCTCTTCTTCTACATAACAACCATTCCTATCAGGGCAGCTGTCTTGTTTACTGACAGAGTAATTCTGCTAAGACGGTAGACTGCATTTGACTTCTGGCAGTGACCCTTGAGCGTGACATGTAAATGACCCACAGCTCACCTGTTGCCACAGAACGCTACAAAAGACAATTCCCTCACAAACAAGACTTTTCTAGTCAGAGATGTTAAACACCATACTTCTGCCCTACACTATAAATGTGCTTGAAGCTCAAAATGGGATAAGTGTGAGTCAGATACAGACTCAAATGTTACATACTTTACAACTTTTATAACATTACAACCTTTAGGATTTTGATAATCTTTTCTGTGTTTTTAATGCACCTCTGAGAGATTTAATTGATTATTTCTTTTTTTTAGAATAAAAAAAAAATCACATTGATGACATATTATAACTATGCTGCTGCTTGTTGTTTGTACTTTTGTTTCCGTTGCATCTCAGTTGGTGTTGATTTGTACACCAATCGTAGCCCTAGCTGGTGATGATGTCATTTTGCAATGTCACCTTGAACCTGCAGTCAGTGCCAGTTCTGAGACAGTGGTGTGGACCAAACCTGGTTTGGACCCAAAGTACATCCATGTTCACTAAGATGGACGACTGGTGTATGAGTGTCAGAATCCATCTTATCATTTCCAAACAGCTCTGTTTGTTGATGAACTGACAAAAGGAAACGTTTCCATGAAACTCTCCAGTGTGAAAATCTCTGATGCAGGAAAATATTTTTGTTTCCTTAAGTAAATGCAGAAGGAAGCTTCCATCCAACTCAATGTTGGTGAGTCAGACTGCAGCTTTATTAAAATGAAAATTAAATATCTCAATAGACTCACATAACCTGTGACCCTAAAACTCTTCCATAGTCATATCTCATACCAGTCCATACCAGATATTCTACTACAATGTGTACAAAAGGCAGTTGTACAACCTATTAGAATTATGTGGCTTTGATAAACACAAATCAACAAAGTAAAAAAATGAAAAATCCAAGTAAAATCAACATTTACTGGCAATAAACATTAAAGGTGCCCTTATTTCTTGGCACATAACTGACACCTGTAGATCAGTGGAACAAAGGGTGCATTTGACTTCATGCAACGTTGCACAACGCTGACTTAAGGCTATACATGCTGGTCACAAATTGTGTCTGACTTTTACCAGCGCTGCAAAACTTCACCGTGTCACATGACATTAAAACCTTGCAGGGGAAAGGTTGCTTTTCTCTTGCTGCAAAAAGTTGGAAACAGCTTTTGTCTTATCTCTCAGCATTTGCAAATACAAATGACAGGTAGAATGTGTCCCACTTGATGCCAGTGTTTTTATTCCCTGCCCCTGCAGTCTTCTGCAGCTCAAGTTTGACTATCAAGTTGACGAACGTCAGCAGGAGTCATTGTAAACGCACCTAATATGAAACTACTGGCAGCATTGTGCATCGTGTCACCTGAACAAGATACAAACCAAACAGTGGCCCACTGATAAAATAAACTCACAGTGGGCAAACACACCACAGGGTAACTTTAAATTCCACATAATAACAGCTGATGGTGATGATTTACTATAAAGGGCAGCAGTGCAGTGAAAAAGACTGCAAATGTTTTATGAGGTAGTAAATATATTCAACATGGTGGTTAAGGTAATTTTTTCCATGAGAAGTGTTTTAATATAGTTTATTGGTACTTACACATTAGTGACATTTTATTTAGAAGTGTTTTGACGTAAGCCCACTGTACTTCTCTCCTCCTCAGGTGCTGTCTCCTCGCCCATCATACAGGTTGTCTCAGATAACAGTGACAGTGTGGTGTTTCAGTGCGAGTCTGAAGGCTGGTATCCAGAGCCTGAGGTGTTTTGGCTAGACGGTGAGGGAAACCTCCTCTCTGCTGGACCTACAGAAACAGTCAGAGGTCCTGATGACCTCTATACAGTCAGCAGCAGAGTGACTGTGGAGAAGAGACACAGCAACAGCTTCACCTGTAGAGTCCAACAGAAGGACATCAACCAGACCAGAGAGACTCACATACAGGTTACAGGTTAGAAAGAGTTCTGTAGAAATTAAACATGATGTCAATGTTTTAAATAGTTGAAGTTTGATGTAAAAGTGTCATGCTGTTCTTTGTTGTGTCATTTCAGCTGATGTCTTCATGAATCAATGTTGTTGCCATTGCATCTGGGGCATCATCATTACTCTTGGAATTGCTGTCTTTGTGTTCATTATTATCAAATGAATAACTTAAACATAACGTAAGTCACATGTTCATTTTCCTTTTTGTGTCACATTACTGTTGAAGCTCCTGTGACTTATGACTATATAGTGACATGTAGGGGTTAAATCTGAAGCATCAATAGGTTATATAACACCTTATCATTCATTTAATATTAAATATATATTTTATATATAAAATGTAGGCATTTGTAGGTAAAGGTCTCTGTGATTGTCGTATACCGTCCACCAGGACAAACGGGCAACTTTGTGGACGAGCTAGACACACTGCTGTCTTCAATCCCAGAGC